>NIVC01002528.1:0-164167 GCA_002269645.1 Macrostomum lignano | reverse complement strand
AGTGCAATATATTTAAAAAAATATTTTGATGCTTTTTTAGTTTTATTAAAGGGAATTTTTTGGATCTCAGTTTCACAGAAAGGAAATTGATACATCTAAATTGTAGTTTAACTGGGATAATATTGATAGACTATTTTTGTCACTTAAATAATCTTACTAGACTTCAGTTCCAGTGCTCAACTTCTATTGTTCAACTTCTAAGGCCAACTTCTGCAGATTCACTTCAATAGAAAAGTTGTAGTTGTTTTTTATACTGTTGTAAGGCTGTTTCTTCTTTTTTTAGTGTCCTACTATTGGCACCAATTTATAGCAACTATTTTTTATTTGTAGGCATACAAAGAAACATTAAATATTTATTTCCTTAATGTTTGGAATACCTATGGTGGTGTCCCCAGCTTCTTCCCTAGCAAGAAGTGTCTAAATAGCAAGACTGAATTGGAAGCCAAACACTGTTGGCATACAAAAAGGATAACCTCAATCCCAAAAAGTCTTAAATGTTTCATAGTAGTATTTATGTGCCATAGATTAATGTTTGTTTTTATTTATGATCTCGTCTCTGTTCTGGTTTTAAGTAAATGTGTTATACATTTTAGTGCAAATTCAACATAGTTATTACTTTTTTGCTGTCACTTCGAGATAAGTAACTACCAGTGCACTAGCTGAAAGACAAGTGCACTCGCTAAGCATATAGTTCTGTCTTATCTCAGGTTACTAAGATTGCAGAACTTACAGAAGTTAACAAAAATTGCTAAATTTTAACTTCATGACTCTAGGCCTAGCCTTACTCAGCAATGTTAAAAGTTTGTAAAGAGAATGAAGTCGATAATTCGGATGACAATAAAGAGATAATCAGCGATGAACAGTACGAATTGATGCTATTAAATGCTTGCAATAACTTCTCTGCCGAAGCAAAGGCTTGGTCTAATAATAATCAAGCATCATCAGTAGGCATTGACAGCTGCAATAACGGTGGTTGGAGTGTTGCCGCTCCCCTGCCAGACTGTTCTAATAGCAGCTTAGATTCGTTAAAGATCGCTGCCGACTTGATTCGCTGAAATCTCGGGCTATTTCGCCGATGCGCTGAGCTCGAATTTCAATTGGCTAACGAAGCTGCTCAGGCTGCTGATCGAGCGCAGAGTGCTATTGCTTTTATTCAACTGGCAGTTGGAGAAGCTGACAAGGACTAAAGTACTCAGTTCCAATTTCTGACATTGATGTATTTATTTCAAAGTTAATTGCATTAAAATTTTGTTCAGCACAATCCACTTTCATGGTAACTTTCTACTTTAAATAGTCTGATTCTTGTCAAGCTGCAAAAAAATTAGCATTTTCAACTAATCCTTACATATTTTTAGTTAACGACTTGTATGATAATTAGCATAAATATATAATGTTGTTTCTTATACTTTCAATATTTAAACGTGTTTTTAGTTGACTCTTGGCTTACATTCTTATATGTTACTTTAGATTTCACCGTTGTCTGAAGGTTATTTGACTTTCTCAACTACCTGAAGGCTATCTGAATTTAATCACAGATACTAGAATAACTAGCTGGGCCACTCAGCACATTTGCGTGTAAGCTACTTTCAGTTCAGTAGTAAGTTAAACAGAAGCATTATAAAGCCAAGGCTTATTTATTGGCTTTTATCCCCCCCCCAAGCTTAAACCTCCAACCGCGCCTTTCGACACACACCCTTTCCCACCCCAATTTTAATTGCTTTTCTCGGAATTGCAGCCTCAAGCTGCCATGTACATTTCAGTGGACTGGCCAATGTACATTATTGCTGAACCAATTAGCAAGTTCCTTACGACTGCAAGCTTGGGCTTCTAAGCTTATCAAATTAATTTGAGCTGCCTTTATTTTTTATAAAATAGCTTATGCATTCTTCTTTGCTACTGAATTGAAAGCAGAAAGCTGTTTTACTAAGTATATATGCCTGAGTGGCCCATCTAGTTATTTTAGTATCTGGTAATTCAATTCCAACTACCTGAAGTTCACCTGAATCCAACTACCTGAAGTTCACCTGAATCCAACTACCTGAATTTCACCTGAATCCAACTACCTGAAGATTATTAGAGATTTCCCATCATTAGAAGATTCCTATCCCTAATCAGTAAGCTGATAGTCCCACCTTAGCAACTAAACAATTGAACCTTCGAATCCGCCTCTGCGAGCACAGCAATGGCCAGCAGCCGTGCACGGGGCCAATTTGTATCCGGTCCATTGGACGAGCGGCATCTCAAGCATCTGCTGCAGCACGAGTACTCAGTAACTGGTACGTCTATTGTTGAACCACTTTTGCAACGGTTCTGGCGCGCCCTGATCGATTGGGTGCCGATGAACGCTGCTCCTAACGCTCTGACACTCGCCGGCCTGATGATGAACGCCAGTAGCGCAGTGCTGCTGCTAATCTATAGTCCCGATGCTAAACAGGTAGGAAAACAGCAATTTTTACTGTTTTTTAATAGTTGCTGTAAAACTGCCCTAATACTCGCTTCTAAGTCCGTCTAAGAATCGGTCGTAAATCTTTCTGAGAATCAATCCTAAAATCTTCCTAAACTTTCTCTTAAATCTTTTCAAGAATCATCTTAAATATTGGTAAGAATCCGCCCCAAATCTCCCCGAGAATCATCCCTGTCTTTCTAAGAATTGGACCTGAATCTTTCTAAGAATTGGACCTGAATCTTTCTAAGAATTGGACCTGAATCTTTCTAAGAATCGGACCTGAATCTTTCTAAGAATTGGACCTGAATCTTTCTAAGAATTGGACCTGAATATTTTTGAGAATCGAACCTGAGTCTTTCTAAGAATCGGACCTGAATCTTTCTAAGAATCGGACCTGAATCTTTCTAAGAATCAGACCTGAATCTTTCTAAGAATCGGACCTGAATCTTTTTAAGAATCGGACCTGAATCTTTCTAAGAATCGAACCTGAATCTTTCTAAGAATCGAACCTGAATCTTTCTAAGAATCGTACCTGATACTTTCTAAGAATCGGCCCTGAATCTTTCTAAGAATCGGCCCTGAATCTAAGAATCAGATCTGAATCTTTCTAAGAATCGGCCCTGAATCTTTCTAAGAATCGGCCCTGAATCTAAGAATCAGATCTGAATCTTTCTAAGAATCGGCCCTGAATCTTTCTAAGAATCGGCCCTGAATCTTTCTAAGAATCGGCCCTAAATCTTTTTAAGAATCGGCCCTGAATATTTCTAAGAATCGGCCCTGAATCTTTCTAAGAATCAACCGTAATGGTCTAATGAAGAAATGAGGGCCAGACAGGAAATTCCAAGGTGTAATTATCGTCAAGAACTTATGCGTGACGGCACAATTGGCACGCAGGACATCCCAGCCTGGCTGCTGCTCTACGCCGCTTTCGCTCTATTCGTCTATCAAACCCTGGACGCATTGGACGGCAAGCAGGCCAGGCGCACCGGTTCCGCCAATCAGCTTGGCGAACTATTCGATCACGGCTGCGACGCGGCTAATACTCTGCTAGTAACGCTGAGCCTGTCTGTTGCTACGGGACTGGGCCATACGCCTAAGCTGATGCTGGTCCAGTGCGCTTCGTCTATGACGCTGTTCTTTGTGGCGCATTGGATTGCCTATATTACTGGCAAGATTATGTTTGGCATGTTTGACGTCACGGAAGCGCAATTGTGCTGTATGGGAGTGTTTATTGCCACGGCGTTTGGCGGAGTGAACGGATTGTGGGGTGTCAGCGTGTTGCCTGGCGGCATCCTGTTGCGGCATGTTCAGGTAAAGTCGTTACAGATAATTCTTTTTGGTGAAATTTGGTTGTCACATGGAACTCACATTCTGTTAGATACAGTTCACAGATTCTGTCAGATGGAGCTCAAAGATTCTGTCAGATGAAGTTCACAGATTCTGTCCGATGGAGTTCACAGATTCTGTCAGATGGAGCTCAAAGATTCTGTCAGATGAAGTTCACAGATTCTGTCCGATGGAGTTCACAGATTCTGTCAGATGGAGCTCAAAGATTCTGTCAGATGAAGTTCACAGATTCTGTCCGATGGAGTTCACAGATTCTGTCAGATGAAGTTTACAGATTCTGTCAGATAGAGCTCACAGATTCTGTCAGATGAAGTTCACAGATTCTGTCAGATGAAGTTCACAGATTCTGTCAGATGGAGTTCACAGATTCTGTCAGCTGGAGCTCACAGATTCTGTCAGATGGAGCTCACAGATTCTGTCAGATACAGCTCACAGATTCTGTCAGATACAGTTCACAGATTCTGTCAGATGGAGGTCACAGATTCTGTCAGATGAAGTTCACATATTCTGTCAGATAGAGCTCACAGATTCTGTCGGATGAAGTTCACAAATTCTTTCAGATGGAGCTCACAGATTCTGTCAGTTGGAGTTCACAGATTCTGTCAGATGAAGTTCACAGATTCTTTCAGATGGAGCTCACAGATTCTGTCAGTTGGAGTTCACAGATTCTGTCAGATGAAGTTCACAGATTCTGTCAGATGAAGTTCACAGATTCTGTCAGATGAAGTTCACAGATTCTATTCTGTCAAATAAAGTTTACAGATTCTGTCAGATGAAGTTCACAGATTCTGTCAGATGAAGTTCACAGATTCTGTCTGCCAAAGATGAGAGCTTCTTTCGGGGGCTGTCAGATGCCACAACCGCCCCTCAACACTCACTCCCCTACCCTCCCAGGTGCTGATATACTTGACCACTTCGAGCTCGCTGTACTTCCGTCTTGCCTACTGCATCAGCCAAGGCGGAGCAGGTAAAAACGGGTCAACAGTAGCCAATACCAGCATCATCTTCCCCGGCGTTGTGTGGCTAATGCTGATTGTCATCACGGCTGCCGTTAGCAACAAATCTCCCAGTTTATTTTTTGACCGGCCCTGCCTATTCATCACCGCATTTGGCGCGGCTAGCGTTAAAATTTGCGAACGTCTGATTGTTGCTCACATGACTCGCACTGAGCTGGCTGTGTGGGACTCTGGCCTCCTCGGCCCCGCCCTGCTGGTTGTCAATCAGTACTTTAACGAGCCCCTGTCGGAGGGTGTCGCCCTCTATTTAGCCGCAATTATCGGCTTAGCAGATGTGGTTCAATATTCCGCCAGACTATGCCGTCAGATTGCCTCGTACCTGGGCGTGCAAGTGCTCACGATTAATGGAAACAACAGCGGTGGTGGAAGCGATCGAAATCTGCGGCCTCGCAAGTCGCATTGAGTTTATTTTAGTTTAGAATTAACAAAATAATAATAATAATAAACAATTGTGAAATTCGACTGATAACTGATGCTAGACAGTAATTTTTTAAAGTGTCAATTTAATATCAGAGCCGAACTGCTCCGAGTTTTGACAAATTGTTTTTTTCGACATTGGGATTGCTAATCTGCCAATGCAGAGCTTTTTATGTTTCCTATAAATAACACGTTAATCTTGAGATTAAAATGCTTTGCCAAGGTAGATTAGCAAATCCAGTATTAAGTAGAAGTTATTTTTAACAAAAATTTGATTGATAATTTTGTACTCCAATTTGATTCGGTCTCCAGTCAATTCGATATTATTCAAGTTTTGTTGTAATAGCTTGTCCTGCCTTCAATTAGTTTTGTAATTTTATATACATAAATTCGATTTACATCCGGAATTAAACACCGGAAACTGTGTTAAAATAATCATATTTTTCATTAAAGAATTATCAACTACATTAGTTCTCGAGCCCATTACCATAAGTCTGTGACTTGCAATTAAAATAGTGACAGTTCGTTGTTGCTAATATTTATTTGATTTGTTTATTTAAATATCGATTTTGGCTGCTTTGTTTGTCTCTGCCGCAGGTACTAAAATAACTAGATGGGCCACTCGGGCATATATACTTAGTAAAACAGCTTTCCAATTTCAGTTCAGTAGCAAAGAAGAATGCAGAAGCTATTTTATAAAAATAAAGGCAGCTGAAATGACTTATTAAGTTTAGAAGCCCAAGCTTGCAGGCGTAAACAACTTGCTAATTGGTTCAGCAATAATGTACATTGGCCAGTCCACTGAAATGTACATGGCAGCTTTAGGCTGCAATTCCGAGACAGGGCAATAAAAATTGGGGCGGGGAGGGGTGTGAAAAGGCGCCGCTGGAGGGTTGAAGCTGGGGGTAAGAGCCAATAAATAATCTTTGTGTTTAAAAATACATTAAAATGCTTCTGTTAAACTTGCTACTGAACTGAAAGTAGCTTACACGCAAATGTGCTGAGTGGCTCATCTAGTTATTATTCTAGTATCTGTGGTGTTGGCTATTACTGACTACTGTACTGACTAAGTAGTGACTTGCTGCTGTTTATCGGGTAATTTTTTCTTCTTTAATTATTTGTTACTTTTCTGTCGTCCACATCCTAGAATAGAAAGTAAAGTTTACTTAATTATTTTTCTCGAAATCATTTCTCTTCTGCTTTGTGTTGTTGCTTTTCCTGATTCTATTTACCTTCTATGATTTTTCGTTAGAAAGTTTTGCGGTTTTACAAAAACAGTTTGCTTTGGTTTGGCTATTCAAACTCTTTCATGGAAACAAAAAGAGGAATGATTTTTTTCTGTAGCCGAGAAGATTTCAGTTACATTTGATTTTGTCACGTGTCAGCCATTGCTCGCTTTAATATGGCAGGATAACATCCGACTGCAGTTTTTAGTGCTATTTGAAAAGTGTTAGAAATCACTGCTGCATTACTAACAAACAGATCAAAATAAAAGTGGTCTTTTGTGTCAGTTTTCATTTCAGTTCACCAGTCAAAAGTTGAAAAATAAAATTATTATTTTCATTACTTTGAAACGGTGTGGTCCGAATTCCGAAACGATGAGAAATAAACTTTGATGAAAGATTGCTTTTGGCAATTCAGTATACCTATGTAGAAGTAGAGACTGTTCTTGTTTTTCTTGCAATAATATTTATTCAGATTTCACCTTCTTAGAATCTTAGAGTCCAGCGCCACGGTCGTTTTAAGTTTTTAACTTGAGTAGTTTTTAGGAGGATTTAGAAAATACGAGCGTAGATTGGTTTTTAGAAGATAGTTTCTAGTTGATTTGTTCTCAATCATCTGATTGGCTCTTTTGAACTGTATTGCAATACATAGGAGGCCGTAGCCCAGTTGTCCAGCGCGGCGCTCTGGTGTGATTTTTAACGCCCAGCTTGAGGGCCAACCCCAAGGCACAGTGAAGTGTACATGCCTAACGATAAATAAAGTTAGGGCCGCTGTACACTCCTGTGTGAGTGTGTGCCTGTGCGTATGACTGCGTACGTATCCGCGCGCTTGTGTGCCTGCTCAGGGGAGTCGGTGGAATGGGCAGCAATGCCTCTCGCCGGTTGTATGACAATGTCGCTTGTAAAGTGCGCCAGGGTGCACCACTAGTTGAATGATAAAATTTCCTTATTATGTGTAATGTCCTTAACACAGCCGCCTGTGTCTACGCTCGTAACTAAAACTACTAACTATAGTCGTGCTGTAAAAAAATTTGCTTAAGTTTCGATTAGCAGTTGGAGCGTATCGGTCCAGAAAGGTTTGTTGAGCCGCGGACCCTCGACCTGCGAGCGAACATTCAAAATTAACACATTCGATGAGCGGAAAGCGACCTGCATGGGTGTCCGGATTGAGCTTGACTCTGGGAACTTTTTATCAAATCAAAAACAAATTCTTTTTTCATACAAATATTGTAGTAGGTCGTTGTTTCTATATTTAAGACGTACAAGTCGGCAGTTGTTTATTACGTTTTATAAAATGTGTCTCGCGATAAAAAAATATCCCGCAACCTGGAAATCGTGATAATTAAGTTTTACGAGTAATTAATTGGCTTGCCTAATTTATTTGTTTACTGCCGTGTAGGCAGCGGAGTAGCCACGAATTTTCAATTGGGGGGGGGGGCGGGTTGGCCTGGCTGGCTATGCCTTATGCCATTAACACTTTTGGCGCCGCAGGCACTCATTTTGGCGCCGCAGGCACTCATTTTAGCGCCACAGGTACTCATTTTATCGAGGCAAAATGTTTTATCGAGGACACAAATTGTTTCTAGTTGGTCAAGAATCGAACCCATGACCTTTCAGTGTTGAGTCCGACGCTCTAACCACTAGGCTACCAACCCCCTGCAGCCAAAATATTAGCATACTGCAGCTAATACTCTAATAGAGAGTATCAATGCTTAAATAATAGGCTTATTTACTTGCAAAACTGGAATCACTCTGAGAAGCCAAACGAGAATGTCATTATTGGTCCTCATTTTGAGCAGCCAATGGGAATCCGTTTAAATCTCGGCGGCTATCTGCTATCTATTTAATCGCATGTCCAAAACAAACTGCAGTGGATTATAGTAAATTAAATTCAGTTTGATCAAGCGACATGTCTGATTTACTAAGTCAGTTAGGCAGCGATAACATCAGCAGCCTTCCCGTCTGCAATGCTGGCACATTGTCGACCGACTCAAGCAGCCTGGCTGTCCGCCTCGCCGAATGGTCGCTCCGAGTGCTCGGAGCTGCAATCATAATTGGCGGGGTTGCTGGCAATTCGGCCACGGCCTACCTGCAGGCCACTGACCGATCGCTGCGAGGTACCACCCGCTTTCTGATGGTGTTTTTGGCTCTGGTTGACTGCGCCGTGCTGCTGCTGGCCGTGCTCAGATACTGGCTGACCGAGACGGTCGGGTTGGACATCCGCGATCAGCATCCGGTACTGTGCCATCTGCACCAGGCCGTGGTTGCCACAGTCAGCGACTTGGCCGTCTACGCCCTCTGCGGCATCGGCGTTGAGCGCTTCATTCTTGTGGCCTATCACAATCGGGCCAGCCGGCTGATCACTAAGAGAAATTTTTCCGCAGTGTTCGGCGTCGTATCTGCGGCTATCGTGGCGAAGAATGCGCCGCTTGGCTTCTTCCGTTTCACTACCCGATGCGTGCAGCTTCTTGCCAGCCAACTTGGCGGCAAGATTAATGGCACTGAACTCCGGCGCAAGCCAACCACAGTGAGCATCTCGGAGCTGAACGAGCTACCGAACGAATCTTATCGATTGTTGCTAACAAAGTGCGACTACGATCGAGAATTTGGTCGTTGGTTTGTTAAGCTTGACGTCATTACATTCTTGGTAGTACCGTACACTGTTCTGCTAGTCTCCAATGTGTACATTTATGCCACTATGCGGAAACGGAGAATGGCGGCCAATAACCAGGATGAGGAGCAGAAAAGGCAGAAGAAACAGCAGGATGTGGTGCAGGCTGCACTGGAAGTTTCTACTGAGCCTGCAGAATCGTCTAACCTAACTCGCGGACGGAAACCTGAGAGTATCATGCGTCTATTGGCGGTGCTGACTGTTATTCACATTTGTACCACCCTGCCCGCCTCCCTGGGTCAACTGCTCAGCGTTAGCGGCTGGCTAACCCGTTCTGAGTCAACCCGAGTCACTCTGGACGTCCTCAAGACGCTGATGTTTGCTAATAATGCCACAAATTTCCTGGCCTATTTCGTGTCGTCTAGAACGTTCCGAGGCAGGGTGCTGCGCTGCGGTGGTCGCGGCGTTACGACCCGACTGACTCTGGAACAGGCAAGCATGTGCGGCGCTCAAGCGAATAGCTTGCGCTCCGAGCACGAGGCGGTGCAGGCTCGCAACGGTGAACTGCAGCCGCTGCAGTTGCTGCTGCGCCACCAATCGACAACGCCGATTGCGCAACCGCAGGTCTCTGGCACGATAGTCA
This sequence comes from Macrostomum lignano, assembly GCA_002269645.1. Taxonomy (NCBI): domain Eukaryota; kingdom Metazoa; phylum Platyhelminthes; family Macrostomidae; genus Macrostomum; species Macrostomum lignano. The sequence goes on along the minus strand of NIVC01002528.1, from coordinate 154,464 downwards.
CCGCTGCCTTAGTAACTAATAGCGGAGTTAACTGTATCGGAGATCGTTCTGCATCGGACGATGAGTGTACACTTTAGATATGATTAGTGTACACTTTGGACACGATGAGTGTACACTTTAGACACGATTAGTGTACACTTTGGACACGATTAGTGTACACTTTGGACACGATGAGTGTACACTTTGGACACGATGAGTGTAGTACACTTTGGACACGATGAGTGTACACTTTGGATACGATGAGTGTACACTTTGGATACGATGAGTGTACACTTTGGATACGATGAGTGTACACTTTGGATACGATGAGTGTAGTACACTTTGGACACGATGAGTGTAGTACACTTTGGACACGATGAGTGTAGTACACTTTGGACACGATTAGTGTACACTTTGGACACGATGAGTGTACACTTTGGACACGATTAGTATACACTTTGGACACGATTAATGAATATATTTAATTGGTTTATGAACGACTCTTAAACACGTTCTTGTTTGAGTGATTACTCAGTAGAATTCGTGAATAATATTTACGTCACGACGAGTGAACTTAAGACTTAAGTATGGCTTAAAACGCAATAGTCAGTTACTGAATTTCTAGGGATCCTAAATCCCCATGGGTTAATAAATTAAAGCAACCCTCTAAAGAGATGCAGAACATGCAGGACTTCAATTAAATTTCAACTTGATTTCTTGCCAAGACTATAGGTTAGCTTAATGAGAAAAAAATCTCTTTTGAATATTGAAAAAACGCTACCACAGCCTGAATTTGAAATTAGCTGTGAATCAATTCAACTGTGAACCAGCGCAGTCTGATATCAAGATCCCTACCGATCCAGCAACACAGCTGACAGCTCTAATTGAACTGACAAGAGAGAGGCAGGGCGGGCCCCTTACCCAGCCCTACTCTCGCTCCTTACTCAGCCATATGTCAGTTACAAAATTGGGAAGCCAGTGAAGCTTAAATATTGTATATTTATCTAACTTGCGACAGCTCGACGGAAGTATTCAGACTTTCCTGCTCTTGAGTGAATAGGAAGTCAGCAGGCTATTTTTTCGATCTCTGCTGCTTCTTTATGTGGTGTTTGCGTGTGCAATCTGTAGTTTGCATAACTCATTAGTCAGACGCTTTTTGCGACTCTGCTTTGGCGAAGAGACAGAAAAAAATAGACATGATCGATGGTCTCACTAGCCAGTTTTTGTGTGTCCGAAAATTTGTCTTTAGCTCGTATTATCGTAATTGGCTCCCGTATTGCTGCTACAAATTTGTACTTTTTTATCCCATTCTACAATGTTTTATATAGGCTTAACGAAGTAGCACCTTCATAAGTTTTTTTTGTAAATGTCCAATGTCGACCTTAAACTGCATATTAAAGAGATACGAACTGTCTAGATTTTTTATAGTTGAGACCATGGTATAGAGACTCAGTTATCTGCTGCATGCAGACACAGACATATAGACAGACAGCTTGACAAGCAAATTGAGAAGTTGACACGCGAATTCCATTTCAATATGGCCCAACAAGCATCAGTTTGGTCCAAATGCTCGTGAGCCATTCGGCAAACTCCTTCCCTCTCGCAACCGTCTGCAGGTTGTTGCGTACCGCAGGAATATCAGCGAGTCTAGCTCGTACCAACAACTTTCAGTCGCTTTTCCAGAGCTCTGGCAGCCGATAGTCGAAATCTGATAACCTACTGGAACTGTTCCTTCAGCTTCTGCTGCATTTCTGCACCGTCAAACAAAGGCAGAATTTTAACGCGCTGATGGATGCTGTAAACCAGATTTTCTTCTGCATTCAGCAGCCTTGCAATGTCTTTTGGGTGTTCACCTCTGTAGATAGCTTCGATCACAAGCCAATGGCACTCGTTAGACAGCCTAGCATATGGTCCACTATGGATTGATGCTTGCTGGACCAACTTAAATGCCGCTGTGCCAGCCTTGCTACCATAGACAAAAGCTCCGTTGCATTGGAAAACGTATCTTGGATTACATTAAATGCTCCAAAATGGGCTGCAAAAAGCTATTGTATATTCTGTGCGTCTTCTTGCTTTTGATACAAATTCAAAGTTAATATTAAAAGCAATTAAAGTTGCAACACGTAATTTTCAGCGAAAAAATTAATTTATGAGGGAGCCTGTGCTAAGAGTTTTTTAATCTGAATCCCACGAGGGAATGTAAATTACAAGAAACAAAACACAAAGAAACCAATTTTCTTCTTTTAAAACCAAACCTTACAGTTAACATTTTGTAATGCATTTTGTTTTAATTAAGATGGCCTCAACAATTTTCTTTTTGATAGACTCTCGTTAATCTAAAAATACCCAGGAAATAATGGGTGTTTACGAAGTGCCTAGTTTCACTTTGTCCATAACTGAAGTGGGTTTCAAATTTGGTCTGTGAGTGTGGGGAGTGGGAGAGTGGCAAAGGGTGGGGAAGTGTGGGGAAGGGTGTGGGAGCGTGGGGAAGGGTGTGGAAGAATGGGGAAGGGTGTGGGACTGAGGGAAAGGGTGTGGAAGAGTAGGGAAGAGTGTGGAAGAGTGGGGAAGGGTGTGGGAGTGTGGGAAAGGGTGTGGGAGTGTGGGAAAGGTGTAGAAGAGTGGGAAAGGTTGTGGAGAGGTGGGAGAGTGGGAAAGGGTGTGGGAGAGTGGGAAAGGGTGTGGAAAAGGGTGTGGGAGTGTGGGGAAGGGCGTGGGAGTGTGGGGAAGGGCGTGGGAGGGTGGGGAAGGTGTAGGAAAGTGGGAAAGGTTGTGGAAGGGTGTGGGAGAGTGGGGAAGGGTGTGGGAGTGTGAGAAATGGGTGAATCTTGAGATGATAGAGATAAAGCAGTGAAATTTTAGAAGATTGCAGTCACGGAAAGCATTTTAATCTGATTTTAATCATTTGTGTCAAGAAAATACATCTCAGATACAATGTGCCTGTGCATGCTATTTTATTATGAAGTATGACACTAATTCAACTCGAAAAATGCTAGAACGTGACAAATAAAATGATTTAACAGCTTTGAGTTGACTGCGAGTGACAGGAAATTACAAGACGTTGTAGTTATACTGCATGCAGAATGACGTATTTGATGCACTAAACAAAATGAGAATCTTGACCTTGATTTACAAAAGCAGCTCTAGGACAGACAGTACAGCCACTTATTTATGAGTAGTTCCACCCGAAAGCAGCGTGACAGATTAGCAGGTATAGCATGGCAACTGTGACTGTGACGAGTAGCACAGGGAATCCAACGCTGAAATTTCGGTTGTAAAAATTAGCTTTTTAACGAGCGTCATTCTGACAAAACTATGAATTTTATTTAAGACTATGAATATTCAACTACTCTACCATAGAACTCAAAGATCTAACGGATTCTCAACCATAGAACTCAAATATCGAACTCAAATATCGAACTCAAATATCAAACTCAAAGATCGAACTCAAATATCGAACAGATACTTTACTATAGAACTCAAAGATCGAACAGATACTCAAACATAGAACTCAAAGATCGAATAGATACTCGACCATAGAACTCAAAGATCGAACAGATACTCAACCATAGAACTCAAAGATCGAATAGATACTCAACCATAGAACTCAAAGATAGAACAGATACTCAACCATGGAACTCAAAGATCGAATAGATACTCAACCATAGAACTCAAAGATCGAACAGATACTCAACCATAGAACTCAAAGATAGAACAGATACTCAACCATAGAACTCAAAGATCGAATAGATACTCAACCATAGAACTCAAAGATAGAACAGATACTCAACCATAGAACTCAAAGATCGAACAGATACTCAACCATAGAACTCAAAGATAGAACAGATACTTTACTATAGAACTCAAAGATCGAACAGATAGTCAACCATAGAACTCAAAGATCGAATAGATACTCAACCATAGAACTCAAAGATAGAACAGATACTCAACCATAGAACTCAAAGATCGAACAGATACTCAACCATAGAACTCAAAGATCGAATAGATACTCAACCATAGAACTCAAAGATCGAATAGATACTCAACCATAGAACTCAAAGATCGAATAGATACTCAACCATAGAACTCAAAGATCGAACAGATACTCAACCATAGAACTCAAAGATCGAACAGATACTCAACTATAGAACTCAAAGATCGAACAGATACTCAACCATAGAACTCAAATGATCTAAAATTGGATCACTTTCGATAATTCAATACAATGGTCCATATAGAGTCACTGTAGGGAACACGAAGGTCCAATTAAAATCTAACGCAACGCTTCTAAATCTAATAGATTTAAACCTACAGTAAAGGAACTCACCGAACGAAATGCACAAAGCTGATTGGATAGCCATTTTGTTCGGCTACTCCGGCTGCCACCACGTTAGCCGAAGCTCCAATCAGAGTGCCATTGCCGCCAAAGCAGACACCGAAAGCCAGCGACCAAACCAACGGCATCAGGGGTAGAATATCGCTGAGCTGCAGGACGACAGGCACCATGGCAGTTGTAAACGGTATGTTGTCAATGAAAGCCGAGGCAAGTGCGCTGGTCCACAGCACCACAATGATTGCAACCGGCAGTCTGGCTGTCTCAGGCAGAGAAATCACAACCAGATGAACTTGATCACCAATCCAACCGATTAATCCAAGTCTACGAAGCGCTTCCATCATGGCGAATAGCGAGGCAAAGAACACCAAGGTGCTCCATTCAATGCGGTGCAGCAGGGTGTCGAGATCGGCGAAATCGGTGAGCACCAATAAAGCGATAGCGCCCATGACAGCTATCCAGCCTGCGGAGAATTTTAGCTTGTTTAGAATGCGTTGATAGAAATGATCGCAAAATGCTGTGGGGGCACCCTTAATTGTCTCACAATCAAGTTGTTTAGTTATTTACGAGCTATTTAGTTAGTTCGTTCATTCGTTAGTTAGTTAGTTAGTTAGTTAGTTAGTTAGTTAGTTAGTTAGTTAGTTAGTTAGTTAGTTAGTTAGTTAGTTAGTTAGTTAGTTAGTTAGTTAGTTAGTTAGTTAGTTAGTTAGTTAGTTATTTAGTTAGTTAGTTAGTTAGTTAGTTAGTTGGTTATTGTAGTTAGTCGCAGGTTCTGCTTTTGGTACATACGAGCGTACTAAAAATCTTTCTAGACAAATTCAAAGAACAAGCATTATAAGCACTCGAATATGAAATCGCTTTCTAAACCCGAAACGTTTTCTAGGCTACTAAAATAGCGAAAACATATATCGTCTCTATACCAAACTAGTGACTTAGAACTTACCCAAATCCAGATGAAGCGACGGTACAGTTGAAGACACGAAAAACAGAGCAACTACACCCATCAGCACTAGGCAGCACTTCACTAGGAGCTCTTTGTCTCTGATTTTGTACTGAAGTTGTTATAAGAGAATCTGTGTATACGATTGGTTGAACTAGTGGGGATACAATCGAATGCACACCTGGTCCTAGCAAACCTTCTGCTGCAGCTCGACCAGGTTCTGTTCGAATGTTCTCAACGAATCGTCCCTTGAGACGCCGCTAGTCGACGGTCGCTCTGTTGTCGCCACCATTCGATGCTCCAGTTCGCATATTCGGGCCTGCAGCATCGCTTTGACAGCGGCCTGCTCTCGGGTTGTCACGGAAAATCCGTAGGCCGTCCTGCGCCAGACTTCGGCCTCGCGTCGGAGCTCGTCCGCGACAGCCGAGTCGCCGTTCTCGGTCGAACTTTCACTCTTGACATTGTCGCGCCAGTAGACTGTTTGAAACAGTACGTAAGCGGCCAGAGCGGCTGGGAGCGCGCCAAGAGTCATGTGCAGCGTGAATCCAGCGAATGTGACGCCTTAAGCCACTAGCTGAGCGTTCGAAGCGATTATTACGTTGGGAGGATCTCCAACTGCCGTCGCTGCGCCGCCGATGTTAGAAAACATTACCTATGGGTTGTATTAGTCAATTCAATGAGGACTGTATCTATATTTACTTTAATTCACGAACTAAACGATTCAATTCAGCAACGAAAGAAACTGAAGGCTAGCTAACCGCCTCTTGTGTCTTGTCCTGGAGCCTGTCCTGTCCTGTTCTGTCCTGACCTGTTTTATTCTGTCCTGTCGTGTCATGTCCTGTCCTGTCCTGTCCTGTCCTGTTTTATCCTGTCCTGTCCTGTCCTGTCCTGTCCTGTCCTGTCCTGTCCTGTCCTGTCCTGTCCTGTCCTGTCCTGTCCTGTCCTGTCCTGTCCTGTCCTGTCCTGTCCTGTCCTGTTCTGTCCTGGATCCTGTCCTGACCTGTCCTGTCCTGTCCTGTCCTGTCCTGTCCTGTCCTGTCCTGTCCTGTCCTGTCCTGTTCTGTCCTGGATCCTGTCCTGACCTGTTTTATCCTGTCCTGTCCTGTCGTGTCATGTCCTATCCTGTCCTGTCCTGTCCTGTCCTGTCCTGTCCTGTCCTGTCCTGTCCTGTCCTGTCCTGTCCTGTCCTGTCCTGTCCTGTCCTGTCCTGTCCTGTCCTGTCCTGTCCTGTCCTGTCCTGTCCTGTCCTGTCCTGTCCTGTCCTGTCCTGTCCTGTCCTAACCTGTCCTGTCCTGTCCTGTCCTGTCATGTCCTGTCCTGTCCTGTCATGTCCTGTCCTGTTCTGTCCTGGATCCTGTCCTGACCTGTTTTATCCTGTCCTGTCCTGTCGTGTCATGTCCTGTCCTGTCCTGACCTGTTTTATCCTGTCCTGTCCTGTCGTGTCATGTCCTGTCCTGTCCTGTCCTGTCCTGTCCTGTCCTGTCGTGTCATGTCCTGTCCTGCCCTGTCCTGTCCTGTCCTGTCCTGTCCTGTAATATATGCTGCTATTCTCACCTCTTTTTTCCTTTCCCTTTCCAGCCCTATTCTCTTATTCAACTAAAATTTGGAGAAAAAATGACTTCGGTATTAGCTCGTAAAATAGACACGCTATAGTCTGCCATTCACAACTACCAAGTATTAGGCTCTGATCCGTCACCCTGATCGTACATTCGCTTCCGGTTTCGTAGAGAGCGCGTTCAAGTTCAAATACAAATACCGGATGCAAACTGGATAACTATAAACACTTCGCATCCGGTCCGGTTGAGGCCAACAGCTTTAAAGAGCTATAATAAAATAAAGCAACGGCGTACACGGGACTTCACTAAACCGAATTTAGTCCATGACCATGATTTGTCACATTTATCGGCTAAAAACGTCGAGACATCTCATTCAAGATTAGGCTTTTAATGAGGCTTTTAATAAACACCTTCAACATACCTGAGCAATCAGCAGCTGCCTGGGGTCCAAACGCAGCAATTCACACAGCCGTATGGTCACGGGCGTCATCAACAAGATAGTTGAGACATTGTCTAGAAAAGCGGACGCCCCTCCCGCGAACAGGCACAGCAGAGCGGTTAGGGCTGCTTTTCGACCCCTTGCCAAACGATACGCTGCCACGGCCAGCCAATCGAAGAATCCAGACTCGGAGAAGATGCCAACCATCACCATCATGCCAAATAGAAGGCTAAGAGTTTCAAAGTCCAACCAGGCGATCACCTCTGCTAAACTGGGCCGTCGGTTAACCAACGACAAGGCGGCGACGCTCATCAGCGAGCCAAGCATTGCAGCCAGCGCCCTGTGCGCCAGCTCCAGCGTGATCAGGCCATAGACAAAAGCCAGCACAATGCCAGCGTACAATACTTCGTTGTGTATCGCGTCGGCTAAGGTTTCGTAGGCGAGCACAATTGGCAGCGAATGAGGATGCTCAGTGCTGAGACGGATGCTCAAGCGGTCTCGATCGCGATGCCTGTCAATACGGAAAATGCTGTTGTTTTATACTCATATTACTTGGCTTAGTTAGCTTGCGAAGGGGGGCTTTTGAACACTGCTTCAGTCGAGAAGCTGGAGGGAGATCCGGTAGTGCCGGTGTCCGGAGCACGGCCCCCCTCCGTAGAGTCCAGGAGGTGGATGGTCGCTCGCCCGGGTCGACAAGCAATCAGCAAATAGAACAACCACGCAGATACGCAATCATCATGCACTCACAGAGGGTGGCACCATTGCTTGCACACTACGTGATTTGGCGGTTGCATGGCACGATCATGGGTGCGAATCGCTAGACAAACACCTGGCCAATTTTGGTGCTAATAAGCCCCAAACCATACACCCATATTTAGATTTGAAACTTACGCCTTCTGGCCGATCGGAAAATACATTTCTCGAACGATCTCCTTGGACATATCGTTGACAAAGGTCGGTTGAATTGGCACCGTCCAGTTCTACAGGAAATTATCGTGTATTCTTTATGATAGGAAATCAACAAAAATCAATTATTATGGCAACAAAACTGATTGGGATGAAATAATACAAAAAGGAAATGAATAATACCCGCGTCTCCACGCTGTTTACGTCATCAGGAAGCTGTCGATCAACAGTCACAGTCAGGTTGGCAGAATCCCGGCCACTCGAGTACAGCAGAGCGCCTTTGATGCGGACTAGCAGCACAGAATAAGCTTCTATTGATGGTGTCACGTTGATGGCTAAAATTTCAGTTTTGCTGATGGATAATGCAATATCTTTTTTTCCGTTAATTTTGCACGTACGAAATCGTAAATGTCAATTGCAAAGATGATCGCAAAAATGCTTTTTCCCCAGAGAGCAGACTTACGGTACGGCACGGTACTGCAACTAATTTATTACTGCTTGTCTAATAAGAAGAAGTAAATGTATTTTTAATTTTTTGTTCTTGCTTTTTGGCAAGCTTGCTTTGTCCCCCCAACCCCCCCCCCACCTTGTGACCCTTTGTGGCAATCAAAGGTTTTTTTTCCGGGCGCCAAAATATAGCGCCTTCGGCGCCAAAATAAGTGCCTGTGGCGCTAAAATGAGTGCCTGCGGAGCTAAAATGAGTGCCTGCGGCGCTAAAATGATGCCTGTGGCGCTAAAATGAGTGCCTGTGGCGCTAAAATGAGTGCCTGCGGCGCTAAAATGAGTGCCTGTGGCGCTAAAATGAGTGCCTGTGACGCTAAAATGAGTGCCTGCGGCGCTAAACTGAGTGCTTGTGGCGCTAAAATGAGTGCCTGCTGCGCTAAATTAGTGCCTGTGGCGCTAAATGAGTGCCTGTGGCGCTAAATGAGTGCCTGTAGCGCAAAAATGAGTGCCTGCGGCGCTAAATGAGTGCCTGCGGCGCTAAAATGAGTGCCTGCGGCGCTAAAATGAGTGCCTGCGGCGCTAAAATGAGTGCCTGCGGCGCTAAAATGAGTGCCTGCGGCGCTAAAATGAGTGCCTGCGGCGCTAAAATGAGTGCCTGCGGCGCTAAAATGAGTGCCTGCGGCGCTAAAATGAGTGCCTGCGGCGCTAAAATGAGTGCCTGCGGAGCTAAAATGAGTGCCTGCGGCGCTAAAATGAGTGCCTGCGGCGCCAAAATAAGCGCTGACAATTAACACCGATTCTCAAAATATTGGATACATAAGAATTTAGTCATGTACATGTGCATGTTGAATTCTTGGCTTTGTCCCTCCCACCATAAAATCCATGGCGACGCCCCTGCTGCAAAGCGCGATACTCAAGGCTCTTAATACAGATTTCTACGAGCTATAATGCAAGGATGGGCAGTCGACAGAGTAATGATTTGCCTAATTTGGAAATCTGTTACGTTCCCATAGGAGTATACTGCGTCACGAGAATTCCTTGGCGTCAGGGTTGCAGAACTTGCGCCAATTGAAGAACCGACATGTACATACTACTAGACAAAGTATGCTGTAGTATTAGTTGAGAATAATTATAGCAAGGTCTCAACAAGCAATTGCGAGACAAACACGTTTCTTGTATGTCGCATATATGCTAAATTTTCATCGCAGCAGCTGTTATTGTAAAATACTCGTACATGTAATTATCAGGCTATTGATTGTCACGATGTCACGTGGTCTTTTTCGGCTGTTATAAACACCCGTCATTTTAACTTCTAGCAAAATCGTTTTAATTAGCACGTTCAGCTATAAACTGCTGATAAGACCCTAAGTATAAATGAACTCCAGGTACCATGAAACCGATAGGAAATTGTCGGAAATTATCTGTATGGAGTAAACAGATAAGACTCAAGTTGGTTTCATCCGTTGAAATGTAGAAATAGTGGCACAAGACCTGTAGATATAAAAATTTACAGACAGTTCAGTAGCTACAGCTAAATATATGGATATGGATTGTTGATACATGCACTCACTCGGCGCTCGAACACTGCTCACGGTGTACAAATGTACCAGCGGTGTCTTCTCGGGTGTCGCAGCGATTATTGTCTGTAGGAACAATTTGATTTTATAGAATATAAACTGCAAATTAAAGTTGCCCATTGTAATTCTCAAATGGTCACCTAAATACTACTATAGTCGTAGATCTCATAAATGGGCCGTTACATTCGACTGGGAAATTTGGTTTGAATTTGAATTGTTAATAGCGCAATTCGTTTATCGTTATATCACGTTTCTATAGCTACTAAATTACTGTACATCATTCATTAATTATAAAATTAGAATATTTTAGTTTTGAATTTGCGGATTTTTAAGAGCGAACCCTACTTAAATATTGTGGCTTCACAGTTATCAATACAGGATATTTATCTTTAGCTTTAAAATCTCTATTAAAATTTTAATTACCTACATGTATATTTTGTTAATCACTGATTCAAAGAATCAAAAACATTAAAACAAAACTCACACAACAGATGATTGCCAGCAAGAACACGGACCCAGTTTTGGCGTAATAGATTCCAGTTCTTCGTATGCGCTTAAGATCCAGAAAATCGGTCGATGAATAATTGTCTTTAGGCAGTTTACTGTTGTCGATTCGGAGTGCCGATAGCGGCTTTGGTTGATTAGTGACGGCGGGCTGATGATGCCGCTTTAACAGCAGAGGCTCGCGTTCCGGCGACTTGTACGAGTATAGTTTTGATGGCATGCTAAAATAGTTTGTTAGGTTAATACGAGCCCGTAAATTTACTTTATATATACGCGTAATATGTTTAGCTAGCTATTTATATAGCGAGTGGTTATCGTAGTTTATATGATACAGTGGCTATAACTAATGTACGATATATAACTTTATGTCTAATATTGAATTTTTAAATAATAGAAATAGTATATCATGCAAAATATTTTCTATTTAAAAATGAAATTTAATATTAAAAACTGATCTACACGTTATCTACACGTGCACAAAGTTTCATACAATGTTTATAAATCCAATGCCATAAAAAGTTACAAGACCAAAAAATCTGTTTATATATATAATGTAAAATTATACAAGCATGCATTTTTAGTCTGATGACTATTCCGAATTTACTTCCATACCTTATGAATCTTTCAGATTAAACGGCAGAATGGTCATGTAGTAAATTGAGTCGTGTTCTTTGGAATCTTGTGCAGCAGTGCTTTGCGATTTAATTTAACCGGTTTCTCCTTTGCTTTATCGCGTCATATAATTTTTGTCGCGTTTTTTACTTTACAAGCAGTAAATTTCTGTTCAGTATAAAAATCAATCTTGCTGTAAGAAATTGACTGCTGGATTCAATGTTTTACGGGTGAATTATTGTTATAGTGTAGTGTAATTTACGGAATTTTAAAATCAAAGAACGTGAATGTCTATTTAACATGATGTCGGCAGCTTTTTAGAATTCGAAATTTTCCTACCTCGAAACTTCATGAACAAAATTTCACTAATTCTCAAAAGTAGGGATTTCGATGATCTGAGAGTCCGAGCTTTTGCAATTTCATCTTTAGATATGTAACATCCTAGAAAAGACCAAAGTTTGCAAGATTTTGCTAGGAAAACGCATTAAAACATTTATTATAAATCTTATAGTTTCTTCCGTATTTTAGGCACAATAAAAGCATCTATAGAAAATTTTATGCAATTACAATTGATGTAATAGCTAGGTAGCAGCAAGGACAACTGAAGTTACGTTATATACGAGGGTCACTCAGAAAGTATTTAGCCTGAGTAGGATCCACGAGACGTAGAAGCATGAAATTTGTCTATGGTAAAGACCAACTTTTAAAAGTATTGCAACAAAAATTTCAAACAGAAGCAGCCACTTTTGAGTCCACTGCAGCGAGTTAAAATCAGTTCACCCCCTGAGTTCTTCAATTTAACAATGAAGCTGGAAAATCGCGACTTCAGAGCAATGATTTACTTGCACTTCAAGCAAGGCAAGTCGCCGACCGAATCGTATCAAACTTTACAGAACGTTTTTACCCATGTATGTCCTTCATACGCAACCGTCAAAAACTGGTTCGCTGAGTTTCGCCGAGGTCGAGAAAGCCTCGAAGATGAACATCGATCCGGGAGACCCTGTGACGCAGTGACTCCAGAAAATATCTGCGCTGTGTCCAGCATGATTGCCGCTGACCGGCGAGTGACCTACCAGCAGATCCAGCAGGAGATCGGTATTGGATCGGGTAGTGTGCACGCCATTCTGCACGAACACCTTGGAGTGCGGAAGCTGGCTTCCCGGTGGATCCCCCATCAGCTGTCGGACGTGCAGAAGGACACCAGGGTGGCTTGGTGCCGATTCATGCTGCAGAAATTCGAATCTGGGACCAGCCGGCGTATCTGGGACATCCTCACGGGCGATGAGACCTGGATTTATCAATACGACCCCGAAAGCAAGCGCCAGTCAGCCATGTGGACCTTTGGAGACGAGGACAGCCCCACCAAGTTTCGACGCAGCCGGAGTGTCGGCAAGCAGATGGTGGCCTGTTTCTTCATGCGCACTGGGCATGTGGCTTCCGTTTCACTTAAAGATCGCCAGACAGTCACCGCTGACTGGTACACAACGGTTTGCCTGCCCAAAGTCTTTTCTGCTGTGAGCCAGAGGCGCCCTAGGTGCGGAATGCGCGGGGTGCTTCTGCACCACGACAACGCCAGCGAGCACACGGCGGCTCAAACTCTTGAGTTTCTGGCTGACTGTGGGGTCCAGCTGATGACTCACCCTGCGTATAGTCCAGACCTGGCACTGTGCGACTTTTTTCTGTTTCCGAAGTGCAAGGAGATTCTGAAGGGCCAGGTCTTTTCTTCACCGGAAGAAGCTGTGAATGAGTTCAAAAACATCATCGAAGAGCTCCGGGATGAGGATTGGCGGCAGTGCTTTGACAGCTGGTTTCACAGGATGCAAGCCTGTATCAATGCCGGTGGAGAGTATTTTGAGCACTTGTAGTCGTTTTTTAGTTCATTTGTTGCTGTTTTCGTGTTCAGGCTAAGAACTTTCTGAGTGACCCTCGTATAGGACGCGACACTCAGCTTTCGTGGAAATTTTTTTGGAGGCCCGTAAGCCGTATAAAGTTCTACGTACATAAGCCTAGGATTCGACCGCTACAAATAGAGCACAGGACTGTGTGTGTTGTAATAAACCATTCAGGTTTTCATTTCTTACTAAACTTGATAAGCTGACTTCACCTACTAATTAAAATAATTATACCACGTTCTTTTAATGGCCAATAACAATATGCATTTCTTTATATGGATTTGTGAAATACTGGTTTTCTTGTTTTCTTTTTTGCTGACAAACAATGTTTCTTTATATCACAAATGTCAACAAGAGACCATGTTTACAAAGCAATTTTTTTATACTTATTATAGATCCAGATCCAGGTCCTTCAGGTTCTGCTTCGTCGCAGATGCTTTGTCGAGTTTGCTATTGTTTTTCATCAGTTTTTTTGTTTTCCGTTTTGTCTCACTCTAACGCAAGCCAAAAATTTATTCACTTTTTTGATACTCGTAATAATAAACCAATGGCATTTGACAGTGAAATTTTCTAAAATACATAAACTGTTTTATTTTACACTTGCTTAATGAGATTATTAGTTTACAAACTAAAAAATCGTTTTCGCAATTGACCAGGAATTGTGACAGGAATTGTAAATTTTAAATTGCACGAAATTGCGTTGTTTTCACTCTACTTAACTGTACGCTGCTTATACATGTAGTCTACTATTTTATTACTGACATTTTAACGAAAAACAAAATTCTGGACCTAACACCGAAAGAATTAGCTTTCTACGTGCAACTAGTCGAAAATTACATATATGTGAAGACCAGGCCTCCAAAAAAAATTACACGATACGCGAGTGTTGCGTCCTACTACTTCAGTTGTCCTTGGGTAGCAGACTGTCCTTAACTTGCTCATGCTGTTCATGCATGTGCATGTCTACCCAATGTCTGATCACCCTTCCATTCAAACCAGCAGAAAATTCTAGAATAAAATTACAATTTTATTGACGATTTTCATTGCCGGTATGTTCAAACTCAGCTGCAGGCATTGCTTTTTCACATGCACATATTGCACAAATTTGACTCCATAATTAAATTTTGTTCTCGATCGATCAATCGCGACGGGATCGGATCTTCTAACACTATTCAAACGTGACATAAATATTTATCAGTTATGATTTAGTGGCACCTATTTTCAGATCCCTCATTACCCGTAAACTGGCCTCGATGACTCAGCCACCTCTTTGCAGCACCCAGGATTCCCTTTTAGCCAATCACAGCACGGCAATTATCACTGGGTTGCCTAGCAGTGGAAGTCACGTGACATTTCACGTGACTCTCGGGCTTATAAATACATGTCCATGCATGAGCCTTTTTATTTGACCCCGCTTTGATCAACTTGGCCCTCTGGTCAACCTGATCCACCCGGGCAAATCTCAAGAGACTTTCCCCAATCGCCAAAGCGGGTATCCTCGACAAACAACCATAAGCCTCCGCCCTTGAATAACTTGCTCTAACACCGACACGGACGACATCGACGAACTCCGCTGAAGACAGCTCCCGTGACGGCGAAACGGCCCCTGGACTGTGAGGCGACCCCGGTCTGATTATTTAAGGCACATGTACTTTTGCTTTTTTGCTTTGCTGCTCTTTGGGCCCCAATTTTTAATTACGGAATTTTTCTTTGCTAACCAACCGTGTTTTTATAGCGCGAGAATCACTCGATCGCCTGCCCTAAACATCTTCTAACGGAAACCAGCTACAAAGGGACGCCAGCTACAAAGGGGACGCCAGCTACAGAGTGGGCGCCAGCTACAGAGGGGCGCCAGCTGCACAAACGCATTAACTACAGAGGTCCCCTTCCGACTGATGCTGAAAGCTGGCTGCAACAAGTTGTTGCAGTTCTATACGACGGCTTCCTGCTGCGCAGACGCATCGGTCGCCGTCACGGCGAAAAGCGCCTGAGCGTGCTTGGCTACGCCGACGACCTCACCCTCCTGTCCTCGTCCGTTGAAGGCGCTCAGCGCCAGATCGTCAGACTGGTTGAGGTGGCATCGAGCGTCGGACTGGTTGTCAACACGCTAAAAACCGAGGTGCTGACTGTGCCGGCCGACATCCCAGCGGACCTAACATGCCGCGGTGCAGACGGGCAGACGACCAGGCTCGCACGCTGCCAGCGGTTCACCTACCTTGACGGTCTGGTGCCTCACGTGGACGAAAACCTCCGGCGGCACCGAGGACTTGCCTGGGCGGCCTTCCGTTCGATCCGGGCCGTCTTCCAGTCCGAAGCGCTGCCCGACCGCCAGAGGGCTCAGCTGTGACAGGCGGTGCTCGAACCCGTCCTGCTCTACAAAGCCGAGACGTGGACGCTTACGGCTACGCTGGAACGGCAGCTGGACTCGGCGCACTCAGGGCTGCTCCGTGCGGCCTTTTGAGCTGACGAGAGCGTCGGGACCGAGGCCCTGAACAATCGGGCCAAGCTGCAGCGCCCCGTCCATCATCCTGCGCCGGCGGTGACTTCAACTGGCGGGCCATGAGATCTGGGCCTGTTCAGGACGTCCTGCTGCTCACCCTGCAGGGCCCGCTCAGGCAGAGTCAGGCCCGAACCCGTCGATACGTGGACTGCCTGTTGTGCGACGCCGGGGCGCCCGACACTGCCAACGGGGCGGACTTCGTCCGCTCTCAGGCTCTGCGGCACGCCATCTGACGCACCTTGCTCTGTGGCCTTGATTGCGGGGCTGCGTAATTTGTTGTTGTTTGTTGTTGTTTTGCTGCAGTTGGTCGAAATCAAAGATCATGTATGGGACCTATCCTGAACTCGAAATTCACGCGTCGTCGACAAAAAGTCTAGCTTCCTTGCAACTTCTGAATGCTTGAAACTGAAGCCTCAGTGCAACCTTGTCAAGCCTCCAAATTTCATCAAGTTCGTTGGTTCCTGCATGGCCCCTTCACAAGCGGAGATTCTGGACCTTCAACAGGTGGCACAAGCTGTGACTACAGACATCTTATTGCAAATATCTCTGATATCTTCAACTAGTTACTTGAGAATCCTGCAGACGCCGTCGGCTAAGTTACAAGTACAGCCAGTGAATATCCGAGGGGAGGGGGGCAAACAAAATTTCAATGACGATTGTCGTTATACTACTTAATGCTCACATGAACAAATTGCCAATTGAGCTCATAATTACCAAAGGTGTGGTGATGAGTTACAATAAAGAGATAAAATGACTAATAAGTACATGTACAGTCAGTTTAAACCCACATCCGCTTTAAACAATTAACCGACGGCTTCACAAAAACGACAACGTGCATATACGAGCTATAGCGTTTGCTGATGTTTTATATTTAGTTGGCAATTATTTAGGTGAGTAGTTAAATATGGTGAGTCAACTTGTGACAGACGTGTATAATATCTGATTAAAAAATCCATTGGGTTCAATATTAACCGCTTAGTAAATTTGAGTACCTGTGATAAATTGTTATTTATTTGTTATTTGATTACTATTATATTAAGTTACTTAGATAAGTCTACAAAAAATTAATTTTGCTTTCTTCCCCGTGTGCAAGATCGAATCAATGTTTCAAGAAAAAATCCGCGTCCAATCAATTGTCTATACAAATAGATTAATTGAAATCATTCTTAAACCGATTTAGATACCAGAAATACTGCCACCAGAACGGGCATGAATGTCGTCACGACGTTGGCGTACACACCTTGAGCCGACTTCACCTCGACAACAATTGGCTCGGTAGCCGCGTTCAGCCATTCTTCAACTGCTGCCTGTTCGCCAATTTTCTGCAGCGCTTCTGGTAGACGCTTCCGGCACTCGCCGTGGTACCAGTTAAGCCAGCGCAGCTGATCCGGGCTCAGCATCTCCTGTTTGATCAGCTTCCTCTCGAACGGCACCCAGGTAACCGGCTCAAACCGTAGAAACTTGCCGGTGAGTTTGACTCCGCAAATTGTCTCAAGCCGAATTCCGAAGCCAAGAACTCCGGCCGCCTCGCGTTGATAAAAGCCCGGCTCAATTGACTGAAAATTGCCCTCCTCAAGCGGATAGTCCCGCCCGATTCCGTTGGGTCCTTCGTGCACCCCTAGGAACAGCCCGATGCCATGTCCGGTGCCGTGGGCGTAGTCTTTCAGCACTGACCAGAGGTTGTGACGCGCAAACGGGTCCACGTGACGCGTGGTCAGGTGGCTGGGCCACGTCAGATTGAACAAGTCGATAACGCCCATGAGTACTCGAGTGTATGCGTCGCGAACCTCGTCAACCGGTTGATCTCCGTAGTACAATGTCCTGGTGACGTCGGTAGTGCAGCCGAGGTAGTGGCCGCCAGAATCCAATAAAAAAGCCTCGGACTTGGTTATGGACCGATCGGTGCTCTCAGTCGGTCTGTAGTGGATAACGGCGGCGTTTGGGCCGGAGGCGGCAATAGTAGTGAAGCTGAGGCCGCGGAACTCCGGTATCTTGGCTCGGTAGTTGGCTAGAAGCGCACTGGCCGACAGCTCCGTCATTGCCACATTGTTCGCCATGCGATGCCGCATCTGATTAAGAAAAGCTACCAGAGCAGCCGAGTCCATCAACGAGCAGTCCTTGAAGGCCACTTGTTCTGCCGAATTCTTCACGGCCTTCGCTTTCTGGACTGGAGTGGATTTAGAAATTATGGCAGCTTTTGACAGCGCGGATTGGACGGCGTAGGAGCAGCTGGCGGCGTCAAGCCAAACTCTGCTGGTGTTTGTGAGCAGCTGGTTGGCTACCGGGCTCAGCTCCGTCATGCGCTTCAGTTCGATGCAAAGCTGCGCGCCAGCCTCGCATGTTCCGTCGCTATTCAGACTGAGATGCTTGCGCAGTGACTCGTTGCCATAGAAATAGGCCGGTTCATCAACGAAAACGAGCGCCTTGTCAGCGGAAAGCAGCACGAGGCTTGGGAAGTAGGGGAAATTTGCCACCACAGTGGCTCTCAGATTCAACAGGTAGGCAGTTTCGTCCAGGCCTGTCACAACCAGGAAGTCGGCTTTGTCTGATCCGATTCCCAGGGCCTCAGAGCGCATCTGAGCGACCTTGGCCTGCCAGGTCTTTCCAGTATAAGTCATTGCCAGCGGATAAATGTCCTGCTTGATGGGCTCAGGACGATTCTCCACCCAGATTTCATCGACAAGATTTTTCTGCAGCGGTACCAGCTTAACAGAGGCATTATTCAACAGATTCTCGTAATCTCTGGCTCGAATCTCTCTTGCATCGACGGCTAGCGAAACACTGGTGCCGTTGTAGGCGTTCACCCATCGATCTGTTGACAATGAATCGAAGAATTTCCAATCGCAGTCCAACTCTTGATCGGCTTGCACGGTGTAGCGAGTGTCCGTGAATAGATAGGCTTCGGTTTGACTGACCAGTATCTGGCCTGAAATAAAATTGAAAAAACTGATTTATTACTACGAGTTATGCCAACGTTACAGACGTGTCCGACTACGTCGATAGTCAATGAAAAATTGGTGACGTGAAAAATCTTATGCCTAAATTTTTTTTTTTACCTACTTTTTGTCGTCTTAACCAATCTAAATATACTAAATCTTCTACTATACTAAAAATGATCTTGTACTCGTACTAATACTCTAAACGTCGGATGGATGTGTGGGTATTGTTTTATTCCTACGCATGTATGCTCCGTATGTGTAAGATGCTTTTTAGGCTTTTTTGCACTTCGTCAAACATGTCTGCTGGCTGACACTAGCGGCTCCGCCAATACCTTCGCACCAAGCTAGCAGCACCGGGCACGCAAGGTAAGGCCTTGCGTGTCTAGCTTAAGATGCTAGCTTAAGAAGTCCCTGGTTCGCACCCAGGTCAAGAGACAGGCTCTGTAACGGTCAGAGGCGTCGCCATGGATTTTATGGTGAGGGGGACAAAACCAAGAATTCAACATGTACATGACGAAGGTCCTACATTTCCAATTGTTTTGATAATCGTGCTGTCAGCGCTTACTTTAGCGTCGCAGGCACTCATTTTGGCACCGAAGGCGCTATATTTTGGCACACTGAAGAAAAATTATTTATTACCACAATGGGTCACAAGGTGGGAGGGGAGACAAAGCATTGGCATGTCCCCCCATAGCTTTTACTGGGGGGGGGGGGACATGTCCCTCCTGTCCTCCCAGTGGCGACGCGCCTGGTGACGCTTCTCACTTTGGATTGAACGTTCTGCTCGTGTTGTCGGAAAATAGTTTTGTTGATAATAAACGTGTTGTCGGCTAACACTCCCATTTGCGTGCAGTATATACTCGTTCATTTCTTCCAAGTGACTGAGATTAACAGAATTTTTAACATGTGTCGATGTTAAAAAAAGTTCTCATGGAATGTCAGCTAAAAGAACAATAGCCCTGTCAGTGATCAGAGTATCAATCAATCTATACAATAACAAGTCATTTTGAAATAAGGATTACCACTAGATCCCGTGAATCCGCTTAGCCATGACCGGTACTGTTCGCTTGGCTGAGGCGCCGATAGCATTCTATTGAGTCCGGTGACCAGGTACCAATCGATGCCTGGAGCAGTCTCTTGCGCCATGCGATTGCGCAACATCCGCAACCGTTCGGTCGAGTTGAACCGGTTTGGCGGCGGCGTCACTCCGGGCTCGCACAGAGGACGATGCGTTGGCGGAGGTGCCGCCGCCCTCGCTGCAACCAGAGCAACCAGAGAGCAGAGCAGCAGTAAACTGCAGAGGCGCTTCATGATCGCAGGTTTGTGACTATTACAGCAACTATCGGCAGCAGAAAGTGGCACGAGTCGAGTTTCTTAAATGCAAGTTTTTATCTACGTATAGAAAGCCTTTCTCTTATAACCTTATAACCTAACCTTTTAATAGAGTTCGGTTTGCAAGCCAATGACTATAGCTGGTTGCTACGTGTAGTTAATATGCATATATTCAGCTCTGGCCAATGTATCAGAAATGCGTCATTTTCACTGCGTTATCAGCTCCGATCCATGCTGACATTTTAAGTTAAAAATGTCGCCCTATTTATACATGTATTAATACAACACACACGGTCGAGCTGCATGCCTTTAGAAGACAGTTTTCAAAGGCTCGCGTGTATTAGTTGCAGTAGCACGCTGGGACTCGATGCGCTCGTAGTGTATTTATAAAACTTGGTGACTAATGCGAGCCTTAGGTTAAATCGATGGTCCTGTTCTCAGCTACATGTGATATACCTGTCTGGGTATGTGTTTGCAAGTACATGTACCTAGCAGTAATAATTACTGCTTAGACTTGATTCGAGTTATGTAATAGCTATTACACTGCTGACGCAGATGATAACAGTATTACGTACGTACTAACATAATACCCCGATATCTAACACGAGGCTACGTCACGCACTCATGAAGCTGCAGTAATCTTCTATGGAAATTCGATCTATGGGTGGAATAATATGGCTTTTGTTATTTCGACTGTTAACACGCTAAAGTTATGAATATATCCCGAGCTAAAGAGTTAAGGTGCCGATGATCAACTGACATGGTATGCTGATCGGCATTCATTGGTACCAAGGGGCAGTCGCTGAGATGCTGATGCTACCATGCAGGGCGGAAACTGAAACTGTTTTAGGCAAAAATTGCTTGATATCCGCTCGTATCCCGGGGATCAATAACTACCTTTCCGGTTTAAGCATCTTAAATTGCAGAAAATCAACAATTGTTAACGACTTTCTGATGAGGACGCACTTTTTTCCAAACCCCGCGCTAGCACATGGGCTCTAAACTTACTAGCCTACTAACAGTGGGCAATGGGAATTTTTATCCTTTTTCTGCGAATTGTCATAGAATCTATACTAGATATAATGTCTGGTCATACTAGTAGTCATAATAACATAGGCGCAGCTTTTTGGGTCATAAATAATCGCTTTCGAAGCTGGTCTGACAGCCACCTGCGCCTCACTCAGTGTTGAGGCGGGCGCCAGATGGTCTGAGAGGATGCGGTAGCTTTTTTCTCATCATTTTGACAGGCCATCAAGATTTATGAGGTCAGAGCCTATTGCTCGTGTTCACTCAAGCGTGTGACAGCTTTGACAGCTATGCGTTTTACCCCTAAAAGTACCTTGGGATTAGCGATTAGTGATTTCTCTTCATTATCTTCACTTTCTATTTAATAAGAGCTTTCTAATGTATATTTTTTCATTAATTTCTGTCAATCCTACGCGAAAAGTCATAAATCATTTTGTTGCGATTTTGATTGATTTATGGCCGCACCTGTCATCTTTTACGACCCTGTGGGAACTGATAGGATCTCCCGGTCACGTGATTCTGGGTAGCAACAAGCTTAGCCAATCAGAAAATTCGGCGCTCATTTTAACAAATCGGCTCAGCCAATCAGAATCGATGTGTTCCATTATAACAAACTGTGGTCCAGTTGGCGGCTATTTAAACCGGAGTTTTTGGCCCGCTCGGACTCCAACTTGCTCGGGCCCAGCACGCAACTTCTGGTTCCCGGAGCGCGACCGTCGTTTCTTGATCCCCGGATTGCGACTTCCCCCCATCATCATCAAGGACGAATCCCCCGGTCATCAGCAGCGAACATCAAAGTTAAGAGCATCACCTGCTAGCTATCAGCGAAGATTGTGACAGCATCATCCCGGGTCTACAGCTGCGAAGCACTAAGCCGATTCGGTCACTGTGGATTACCTGGTCTCCGGCTGTTGAGTTTCTGATTGGTTGGGTGAGAGGCTACCTAGACTTGCTTGATTGGGTGATTCCCTATCTGTCCCCTGTTTCAGTAGCTGGATTAAGCGCACACTTTTGCTCTCTTTGTTCAGTAGTGCTGTCTGTTGCTGAGGCAGAAGTCATTCAATAATACTGCTAGTAGTCTAAAACTCCAATTCAATCTGAAGTGTGAAGTGATTGATCTAATGAGAAGGTTAAATCTGACAGTTATTTTTATCGGTTTTATTTCTTTGTTCGCCGATGGCTCAGATGAGTAGCTAAGCTAGTAGGCGCCGGTCACAGTGGACCAATGGCAAGGCAGTTCTCAGTCGATCAACCTATCAAACCAGTGAGCAAAACTGCCAGAAGTGCGAAATCGGCGCCAGAGATGTACTTTGTGCACTCTAGGTTCGCCAAGCGGCTCGGGTGATGAATCATGCGGTCTCTGATGTTCGAGTTAGTCTATCATCAGCGCTATGAGAGGCTAGTTGGCGCGTTGAAGGCCAAAAGTACATATCTTCGTATTTAGCAATGTAATAGTACATGTAGCTACCCCATAGACTCGCCACCGCAAGAATCCCCTGCACAAGTCCCCTCTGTACCTGCATGGCCAATGCGATCTAGTCCCAGCAGTGTCCCTTATCATCAACTATGACTTCGAGATTGACAGCAAAAAGACACTAGTTGGCAGGTAAGTGCAAAGCCCCTTCTAGTCGGAAGCCCGATTTCGAGAGTCCCAGTGTGGTGAGCCAGGACGCACGGGCTGGTGGCAGCGAGTTAGAAAATCTGCGGATTAGCTGATCGCTACCTTCAAAATTCTCCCTGCTCGTCTCTCGCTCGCTGTCCCTCTCTTAGCTATAGGACCTATAAGACTGCTCGCCACACGATCAAGTTACCATGGGGCTGACCATCTGACAGGAGTGGGGGGGGCAGGACTCTAATTGATTTATTTCTGAGACCTGAGGCCCGAAGGCTTCCCCACAAGGGGGCCGAAAGGTCGAAACCCATCATTTAGTATAAACCACAATTTATTTTTTAGTAGGTAAGTATTTATTACTTTATACGGTGCAATCCCCATGTACCTTCCCAAAGGGGGTTACGATTACTATAGTCCCATTTACTAAAGTTTCTGTTAAAAACTTTAAACACGGGCTAAATTATTTTGCACAACTTCTCAAACAACAATCAAGTCGCCAGCCAGACCGTCGAGATATTGTGTATTCAATACACCCCAGTGCAACAATCAGCACCTTGTCAATAAAGCCTCCATATTTCAAGGTCGGGGGTTCGATTCCCGATCCCACTCGGAACAATTTGTGTCATTGAGCAAGACACTTAACTCTGCAATGTCTACATTGCTTCAGTTCACCCAGCTGCAAAATGGGTGCCAGCATTAGCCGGGGTAATTATTCAGGGTGTTTGTGACGACTCCACAGTCCTTGGACTGAACAGCCGTACGCAGCCTTCAGATGCGCTGCGCAATAGCTGCGGCTGAGCTGTCGGTTGCACATCTGGCCAATGGATGTGTAATCAATTATTATTTTTTGTTAAAATTGCATCAAACTGTTGCTCTTCATATTTAAGGAATTAAGATCTAACAATGGAATTCTGACCAAATGCTGATTTTGATTGGGTGGCCATATATAAAGGCAGTACATCGAATAAGATACGTCGAATTTAAGAAAGAATTAATCATTTTCGTATAATTTGTTCAAATGAGAAAAGCTACTTAAAATTGCAATTTATCAGCGAGAAGATAAATTGAAATATGAAAACAGAATATTAAGGCTACATAGCAAAATAGCTGAATATAAAAAACTTTTGCAAGCGGGTTGCTTCCTTATCAGTAAAGCACGCCCAAATAAAAAATGATACACATGTCCGCAGCATGCCTACTAAATAAGTAGTCTGTTAATAAGCCAAGCATTCCGAGATAAAAACAAACAAAAAACGATTGTGATAAAATGTAAGAAACTAGGAAATTGGTTTGCGGAAGCTTAACTAAAATGTGTGCGAACAGAGAGTGATTTACGAGTAATAGGAAGCAAATCGAGAGCAGAGATCATCGGTTAAAATTAGCTTGAAAGCAGCGAAAGATTACGAGTAGATTGGTTTTAAAAACCCTAAAAATTACAGAAAATTTTCAGCGCATGAAATTTCAAACATTTTGTCACAGATACAATAACTAGATGAGCCACTCAGCAGATTTGCGTGTAAGCTACTTTCAATTCAGTAGTAAGTTAAACAGAAGCATTTTAATGCATTTTTAAAAACAAGGCTCATTTACTGGCTCTTACCCCCAGCTTAAACCCTCCAACCCCGCCTTTCCACGCACAACCTCCGCCCCAATTTTTATTGCCTTCTCGGAATTCCAGCCTAAAGCTGCCATGTACATTTCAGTGGACTGGCTGATGTACATCATTGCTGAACCAATTAGCAAGTTGTTTACGCCTGCACTTAGCTTCTAAACTTAATAAGCATTTAAGCTGCCTTTACTTTTATAAAATAGCTTATGTGTTCTTGTTTGCTACTGAACTGAAATTAGAAAGCCGCTTTACTAAGTATATTTGCCTGAGTGGCCCATCTAGTTCTTTTAGTATCTGTGTGCATTTTGTGAACAACATTAAAGTGCATTGAGTCAATCAAATTTCTTCTAATATCATTGATAACTGGGATTTTCAAAAAGCAGCGCTAATTATTGCGAAGTCTTTAAGTCTAAATTCTAGTTTCGTTTGCAAAATTTTCGATGTTAGCCTGTGCGATTTGCATTCAGATTGAGGTTACAAAATGTACCTGAATAAAGACAGCACAAGAAAACTAAAAAATTGGCTGGCCCAGCAACTGAGGATCTGGGAGGCTGGCCCAGCAACTGAGGATCTGGGAGGCTGGCCCAGCAACTGACACTCTGGGAGGCTGGCCCAGCAACTGACACTCTGGGAGGCTGGCTCAGCAACTGACACTCTGGGAGGCTGGCCCAACAACTGACACTCTGGGAGGCTGGCCCAGCAACTGACACTCTGGGAGGCTGGCCCAGCAACTGACACTCTGGGAGGCTGGCCCAGCTACTGACACTCTGGGAGGCTGGCCAAGCAACTGACAATCTGGGAGGCCGGCCCAGCAACTGAGGGTCTGGGAGGCTGGCCAAGCAACTGACACTCTGGAAGGCTGGCCAAGCAGCTGAGGATCTGGGAGGCTGGCCCAGCAACTGAGGATCTGGGAGGCTGGCCAAGCAACTGACAATCTGGGAGGCCGGCCCAGCAACTGAGGGTCTGGGAGGCTGGCCAAGCAACTGACACTCTGGGAGGCTGGCCAAGCAGCTGAGGATCTGGGAGGCTGGCCCAGCAACTGACACTCTGGGAGGCTGGCAGTGGCCCAAGAGCAAAATTTTACGGATCAAGTTTATAATAATAAGACACTATATGAATAGAAACTAATTAAATAACTTCAAGCAAAAAAACTTATAAACACAACAGACAATAGAACTATTCAGCAATTTCTGCATGCACTATAGTAGCGTAAAGAATCATAAATTAAAGTTATTAATCAGCAGTTGCAGTAACTCTTGGCTTGATCGCTGGCGGCTGTCTGCTCCACAGGTCTCAGCTCGATGTCTGCATTTGGTATTTTAAATAGTTGCCACGCAAAGGACAGGCATAAAAGAGTTAAGGAATGTTTTTTCAATTTTGTTAGGATGTCGGATAAAGGAATTATAGGATAAAAGTCATGGGTAAAGCATATGTAAAATAGAAGCCCGGCACAGGTAAGTAGTATATAATGATGATTCTCAAGAGAAAGCATTAATAATTAGATCATTTATTCAGAAAGACCTATTCAACCAAGCCATTGAATATTCGATTATATTCATAAAATAAGACTGTTCTGTCTACTAGCCTAGCCAATGTCATGTTAGTAGTATAATGCGGGAACCATTAAAACACACTAATAACAAAGGTTAGATATATAAAGAATCAATAACTATAAAAATATTAAAAAAACAATTAATTAATATGCGTGCTATTTCAACACAAGCAGCTACTCGCGCCTTCATTCTCAACTTCTTGTGGACTGTCTTTCAGCTTGACTTCAATCACTTCAAACAGATGAAGCGATGTTTGATTGGATTTAAGGAAAAATACTACCATGGTAGTAGTAGAAGTAGAAGTAGTAGCAGTACTAGTAGTAGTAGTAGTAGTGGTAGTAGTAATAGTAGTAGTAGTAGTAGTAGTAAAAGTAGTAGTGGTAGTAGTAGTAGTAGTATTAGTAGTAGTAGTAAAAGTAGTAGTAGTAGTAGTAGTAGTAGTATTAGTAGTAGTAGTAAAAGTAGTAGTGGTAGTAGTAGTAGTAGTAGTAGTGGTAGTAGTAGTAGTAGTAGTAGTAGTAGTAGTAGTAGTAGTAGTAGTAGTAGTAGTAGTGGTAGTAGTAGTAGTAGTAGTTGTAGTAGTAGCAGTAGTAGAAGTAGTAGTAGCACTGTTAGTATTAGTATCAGTAGTATAGTTGTAGTAAACAAATTAACCTAAATATTTGTGCAACAAACTTAACGTGGATAATGTACATACATACTGGAAAACTACTAACAGTAGTCTAAAATGTGATCATTGTTGAAACCTGCCGATTAAAAAGTTGATTTTATTATACAATAAACAAATTATATATGAGATCAACAGTAAAAGGATACAGTCGTTGTCTTGTTTCGTTGGCGGTTTCTCCTTGCTGAGCAGCTCTGTTGCGATTCTGCGAAACAACTGCGGGATTATCATAATAGTATGATTATTATATTTATCCATCAAAAAATTTATGTTTTTTGGTATAGGTTTTTTAAATTATACCATTTTAATGTAAATATTAAAATCTGTAGAGAAGATCTCATAACGAGCATAAACTGGATATAATTGACTGAATCTATACTAGACTCAGTCTCATCCAATGGAGATAAAATGAAAATCTCTCTCTAGATGAGAAGTGAATCTTACCGATGAGATAAGGAGTGAATCTCACCTATTGGATAAATTGTGAATCGCATCCAATAAATAAGGAGTGAATCTCAGCCAATAGATAAGGAGTGAATCTCAGCCAATAGATAAGGAGTGAATCTGACCTATTAGATAAGGAGTGAATCTGACCTATTAGATAAGGAGTGAATCTGACCTATTAGATAAGGAGTGAATCTCACCCATTTGATAAGGAGTGAATTTCACCCATTAGATAAGGAGTGAATCTCACCCATTAGATAAGGAGTGAAGCTCATTCATTAGATAATGAGTGAATCTCACCCCAGGAGTGAATCCCCCTCGTAGATGAGGAGTACATCTCATCCGACAGATAAGGAGTGAACCTTACTCAATGGATAAAGGGATGTGGAGTTTAATGTTAATAAATAATATTTTGCAAATGAAACAGCTAACAGGGAAGAACTTATACATGTGCGTGACTCATCAGTGAAAGTTGCTCACCTGTTTTACATTGTAGCCAGCCTTTGCGCTAGTCTCAATAAACATTACGTTGAGCTCCTTGGATTTTCGTTCGCCCTCCTCCGTTGATACTTGCCTTGAATTCAAAAGTTATTATCGATACATATCGGATAAATTTTTTTTAATTATTGCAGTCTACTGTGCAAAAATCTAAACCCGGAAATTACTGTCATTCCGCAGCCCTGTACTCACTTGTTGTTGTTAAACGTGGTGCCTAGCAGTGCGGGGTGATCGCGCACTGTAGTCACTTATTGTACTCTGCACCCCCGGCTTACCTCTCCCCTGTTATGCCTTTTATGCCAACGTGGCCGCATATGATTGGCTGAGGCCTGAAGGCCCAAATATATATAGGCGCTCTCGCCCTACTTGGAGGGCCAAGCGTTTTCGCGCTCCCAAAATCGATACTGACTCCTGAGTCATTATACTGGCGTCGCAAGGCCGGACCATGGCCTTTCTACAATTGCCGCCCCAAGGAACATTCAGTCTCAGAGACGACCAAGCGCCGGCAGGACTGGTCCACCAACCTGCAGAGATACCTGGCGGCAACAGGAAGCCCAGAAGCAACAAATTCTACTGTACACAGCTGGCAAAGAAGCGAGTGACCTGTACAACGAAATTACTGCACAGACGCAGCCGACAATCCAGTCTAGCCAGGGCACTGCTCAGCAGCCAACGGTCTACCAGCTGATCCAGCAGCTCAGCAACCATTTCAAGGACCGAGACAACGTAGTTTTCATTCGCTACCAATTCTGATAGTGCCACCAGGACGAAAGAGAGCCCATAAGATGCCTGGCACAGCCGGCTATGGGGAGCTTCAGAGGCCTGCCAGTTTGAGGGGCTCCGCTAGTCGCTCATCAGGGACCAAATCGTGGCCAGCTGTAGGGTGTCCGCCAGGATAATGCAAAGGTACTGGCTATCCAAAAGTATATCCCTTCTAATTTCCAACGGCGACTTAGCACATTAAGCCAATATTGAGCATTTCAAAGCAACTGAATTCCGTCAGGGCCTTTTTATCTTGGGAAATCTCTTTTTGCTGATGCCTTGCCTACCACTTTTCTTAATCACTTTTTACTTCTCCACTGGGCTATCTATGTTTAAGTTCACCAAAATATTGCAACAATGAGCTCTACCACAATGCTGCAAAGGCATGCATTCAACGATTTGTTTCATAGGCGTTAAAGCTATACTATGCTGACATTTAATAACTTTTAATTTTCATGCACTTCTTCATTTGCCAGAGTTTGTTAGCATTTATGGGATATTTGACAATTTTTCTGCTTTACCATTCGAAAATTACTTGCACCTTATTAAGAAAAGAATTCGTTGTACTAGACCTATTTTCACGATCTGTTAATCAACTTTTGAATGTTCGATACTTGTATTCATCTAATCAAAAACCTAGTATTAGCTTCTCTAATCAATGTCCAAACAATTTTGCTATGATTGAAATGGGTGCTGTTATTATTGTGATTATTGAACATATCAGTTGCTATCTTCTTGAGTTTAGCCGTAATCTTTATGACTATCCCTATCCATCAAAAAGTATTGGTATTGGTTTTTATCAAATGACAAAGTCACATATCTCTAAAGTTACACCTCTACAAAAGGCAATTCTTATTCCAACTGACTCTGGCTCAGAGTACCTTGTCATTCCATGCTTTGACTGAAACTAAAAGTCTTCCTTTATCTTGTTTTGTTTGATTTTATTCTTGTATATTATTATATTACTCATATATCACATGTATATTACATGCTGCAGCTTCAAAATGAAATTTAAGTTTATAATCTACTTTTTGAACGATCACCAAGTGATTGAAATCTACAAGAGAAGTTGTAATTTAGGACTTTACTCCAATTATGAAATTGATGATTGGAGGCAAGTTGAACTCCATAAGCGTATTGAGATTCAAGCCAAGTATGGGATCAATGGGAGCCTGCCGTAATTCTACAAGTCGTGGCTAGTGATGATGACACCACGGAGACTGTAAAGCTCTTGCGAAGTTTCATTAGTTTAAAGAACTATGGCGTGGATGTCCTTTTGACAAAAGTAATCACAGAAAAGGTTTGTTCTAATCGAAGACAGCGTGTACGACCAATGGATCAGTATACGACATCTAGTGAAAATTCGAATGCTGAAAGTGTATGTTCTGTTAACCTTACCACTTGAAAATTAAGCATTGTCTCATTTTGTTATGTGCACTATAATGACATTGCCTGCTATTAAACTTATTTATATTTAGATACAGCTGCAGCATACTTCTGCTATGTCAAGGAGTCAGAGCAGATTTAGGGCAGTGTCTGATAAGTGTTACATAAGTTACATATGTTACATAAGTTCTGTCTTACATAAGTTAGATTCTATTCATGCCTTGATTTTCTCTGAAATTTTCGCCTTGGAAACAATGCGTAGTTATTTATAATTGAGTGGGGTGAGGAGTAGCC
This sequence comes from Macrostomum lignano, assembly GCA_002269645.1. Lineage (NCBI taxonomy): Eukaryota > Metazoa > Platyhelminthes > Macrostomidae > Macrostomum > Macrostomum lignano. Next base: position 124,660 of record NIVC01002528.1, on the reverse strand, counting down.
CACAACGGACGGAGTTTGAACAGTTGATTCGGGCCATAGCCCATAGGGCCGTGGAAAAAGTGTCAAAGTCCTACTCTTCAAGTTTGTGAACTCGAGACTTTCTTGAAAAAGGAGATAGTCGCTTCTGACAATGCAGTGGTTGTCTCTCGGCTTCCGCAGTTTCCTATTCGAGATGAAGAATGTCTGCAAGCGTTCAGCGTACGACTCAGTTCAAATAACGAAGCTAGGCGTACATTGGTACGCTAAACTGGTTGCCTTAGATTATTTAGTGTAAATTGTTGTCCATAGTATAAACACCGCCTATCTGTCCATTGTGTCCAATATCGCTTTCCCCGGGTAGCAACCGACCGAACTGCTATTTTTATAAGTAAAAGTCATTAATAGACCCATCAAAATCTAAGCTATAGTTTTTAAATACAATATAATTCTGTTTTGGATCTTTTTTGTATAAATTAGGGTTAACCTTGTAACTATAACCACATTCATCACTTCGCAAGTCGACTTTCTGAAGCGTAGGTGCCTGTGACTCTCCATAAAGAAGACGATTAGAAGCATAATGAGCGAGCTGATCGGCCGGGATTTTCAGCCTCGCTTCAATCGCACTGGCGGTAAGGATCCTACGACAAGTACTTCGGTCAGGTTGCTGAGGATAAGTTGTAGATTACTCATTTACGTAGATTGCGCACCGTGTTTATTAACGGTCTTGTCTATGGAAAAATTCTTTACATGTATACATCGTATACAAATTGTACATGTATACATATTAAATAATATATTCCGCGCCGAGGCCGATTCGCTCATTTTTGCCCTAAGCAGCCTATCCATATTATTATTATGGCATAACAGAGCCAGCAACTATAGCGGGCACGAAATGCACGCCTTCACTTCTATAGATTGGAGGAATCTAGCACGCTGACGAGTGCGTCAATGGCTGAAACACGAGTGCGCGTAGCGCACGAGGGTTTTTGCCATAGACGCACAAGTCAAAGTGCTTGATTCCCATTCTTATTTGATCCAACATGTGTGGGTAAAGTAGACAAGGGTGGAGCTGGGAGTGTGGAGTTAGACTTGAACCATAGACAAAATATGCGCGAGCTAGTCTGAACATTCTTGCACGATTGAAAGAAGAATATGCTTGTAGTCTATGGCTGTTTTGCTAAATATAGAAACATTGCGCATTACATTCTTGCACGATTGACATTCCTGCACGGAGTGCACATGTAAATTCAAGGTGCTTTTACCATAGACGCTTGCATTTCTGCACGCATATGGCGACTTCCAAAGCATTCTTGCACGCTGGATCAAATAAGAATGACTTCATTTCGCGCCCGCTGTTGCTGTCTATGGTAAAATTTCGTACTAAGGACCGCTACTATATACTAGCGTGCATGCCTGGATTATTTCTCCACTTTCACTACAGTATTTTTTACGTTTTTGCATCACGTTGCGCTACGACAAAATACGCGAAAACGAAATAGGCGGTTTGACTGGCGATGAGTTGGATTTTGTCGTTCGTCTTGTAAACCGCGAGGATGCCGTCTCAATCGGTCAATGGACAGGCCTTACTGAGAACCGGCTTACTGAGGAACGGCTCATCGATGAGGAGCTGCGTGACCCAACCAACGTTGACGACATTTCTCTGTTGCGTGATTTGACCTCTGAAGAACAAGATCTTCTGCGACAGGCAGAGGAGGACAGCAAACGAAAGTCAACTGTCAAGCAGACGGAATAACATATTCAAAGGTAACGTAACGTAACGTAAAACGTAATCTGAAACTAATAGGCAACGATCAATTTGTGTCCTTTGACAGGACCTACAAAGCGATGCTTTTCAAGGCACTGGAACAGAAGAAAAGCGTTTCTTCTACACCTAAATATTGTGCAATTGAAGACGCTGATTTCAATCGCCTACTCGAGTACTTTGATCGGTCTACTCCAACTAGACTACAAATGGAGGTTCTGTTCAAATTGGTCTACGGATTCGGATTTCGTGGCCGAGAGTGGCTTCGTGGACTGAAAAAGAAGGACGTGAATATTTTCGAGTTTGATAGTGTGCGCTACGTTGATCTTATTAAGTCGTCTGTTGAGAAGACTGTGTCTGCCAACAACCCAACGACATCCAAGTGCATCATCCTGGCGGAGTCTCTAGAAGATGCAGCGTCGTGTCCTGTACGAGCCGTTAAACTCTAACCTATCTACCATTCCACCTGGCGTCGAATGTCTCTGGCCCAAGCCATTGAACCGTGTGGATCACGAAGGCTTCTGGTACCACAAGACACTCGTGCTAGGTAAGAATTCACTCAATGACTTCATGAAACGGCTTTGTGATTTGGCTGGACTTGGCTGCCGCAGTCATACGAACCATTGCATTCGAGCATCGGTTGTCACCAACCTGGCAGATGGTGTAAGCACAGCCAATATCCAAGTCGTAACGGGCCACAAGCAAGCAGAGAGCGTAGAGCGTTACACCAAGAGAATCAAGTTCTCCAAGTAGATCTGTCTCACGCCATCAGTCGTCGGTTGGCTTTACCATCTGAGACTGAGCCGGTTGGCCAACGTGTTCCTGCAGTTGCTTGCAGTAGTACGAATACTGCATTGGCTACTTCTGCATCTGATGCTGGTTCGAATTCTGTTTCGAACTGTATGATAGCCATTAGCAATCCAGTTGGCGAAGCACCCAATTTGTTTGGCAACTGCAAGTTCGAAAACTGTACCTTCAACATCATCCCCAACAATTTAGTGTCGGATCAAGCAGACTGAACTTTTTGCATGTTTGAGACAATGATGCGTCCCTTGTTTCACTGTACGTAAATCATTCGAAATTAACAAGGCCGTACAAATATGCTTCGATGAGACCCGGAGACGGAGCAGTGAGCACCGGAGAAGTTGGGCAGCGGCGGCAAAAAAAACTCGCAAGAGAAAGAATACGGCCGCAAATGCGTCCGCGATAGTGTCCAGCGACTCAGACTCCGCTATTGACAGCTGTTGTTCATTAACTTTAACTTTACCTTATACCGAACATTAAGTACGTTTATACTTTCCATCACTGGTAGTAGTTGCGAGTATTCAATACGCATCATTGTAAGGGTGGTAGGGAGCCAGATACAAAGAGAGATTAGAATATAGGAGAGGGACCGAGTACTGTAAGACTAAGGGGAGGAGGTAAGACAGGTTGAGACCAGTAAATACGCTCGTATAAGTTCATTCCTTTTATTGCCGATGTTTAGCCTTAGCACCGTTTGCACCGTGGAGCAAATGCTTCCTGCTAATCAAAGCTTGCTGTAGCAGACTGGCAGTGTACCCCGCGAAATGCAGTCAAATCTCCTGACTCTCTCGCGAAATACTTTACTCAACTTAATTTAATTTAAATCGCTAAAATACCAGATTAATATTATTCTGGTAATACTAATTATAATATTATTCCAAGATTATAATATTATATATTATATTATATAATAATATAATATTTTAAGAGTTAATTTTAGGCTCTTATAAAGTGGATTAATTAATTTTGTGTACGAGTACAATTCATTCAGTTCTGGATTGTCATTGTCTTTTTGTTGAAATGCACTTTGCAGTAATAATTTATTGTCTACTTGCAATTTTGTCGGAATATTTTAAGACTAATAAAACAACGCAGATTCTTTTAAGACGGACACCGGTAGCCTATATTCAAATAAAAAATTTAACACGCTGTGACCTCTCTCTCTCTCTCTCTCTCTCTCTCCATTCCCGCCTCACTCCCCTCTTCTCTCCTCTCTGGCATCGCTAATCGCTCCTCTCTCACATCTCCTCTCTCAAATAAGACTTCAAACGTCTTGACAAGACAAGTAGCTCGTAGTTATGATAAATTAAATACAAAATTGATGATTGCATACGCACCTCTTATCGGCCAAGTCTGTCTTGTTGCCAACCAGCATAATGATGACGTCACTGCCTCTCTCAGTGCGCACATCGTCAATCCATTTGCTAGTCTGTTGGAACGAGTTTGCATCTGGAAAAACATATTTAAAAAATCCAATATCCAAATCATACTACTAACACTATCGGAAATGTTAAGTAGTAACAAATTTTTTTTACACTCACTGGTGATATCGTAAACAACAACAGCTACAGAGGAATCTCTGATGTAGCTGGGAATGAGGCTGCGAAATCTTTCTTGACCGGCTGTGTCCCACAGTTGCAGCCGGATCTGAATTGGGATTAATAAAAACGGGGTAAAACTCCTTTAAGGCATAAAGCAGGTACATGCCTGGCGATAATTGGTCTGTCTTAGTGTCTTAGTGTCTGTCTGTCTGTCTTAGTGTCTTAGTGTCTTATTGTATGTCTGTCTGTCTGTCTGTCTGTCTGTCTGTCTGTCTATCTGTCATTGTGTCTTTCTGTCTTAGTGTTTGTTTGTCTGTCTATCTGTCATTATGTGTCTGTCTGTCTGTCTGTGAGTCTGTCTATCTGTCTGTCTGTCCATTGGTACAACTATAGTCAGAAGAGCCTTGCATAGTGACTTACAGTTCTATCCTCAAGGTACATAGTCTTGGATAGAAAATCAATTCCAATTGTGGCCTAAAAATCAAAAAAGAATTTTAACAACTTCTAATGAAACAGTATAAAAATGGTTTAAATGGTAAATTCAATACCAGTCAGTGGACAGCTATGTCAACTTACTTGATAAGTGCTGTCAAAGCTGTCATACATAAATCGAGTGATTAGTGAAGTTTTACCAACTAAAATGTTTGTGTTGTGAAAGTGAAACAATTAATTAACATAGTATCTGAATGATTATAGTTTAGAGTAAAATATTGAGCATTTAAAATTCTATAACTTAACAATCCTATGATGGATACATGCAAAATGATAGTCAAGTTATTATGCAAATATTTAATAAGCCTCATAGTTACATATGATTATAGGAATACCTTGATTTATAATATTGCATATATCCAAAAAGGTCCTATTCAAGGCATACATGATAATCAGCTATTATTTATTATAATCCTTGGATATCAATTTCTTCTTGACCCTAGCCCAGTGGCTATTTTGTATTATATATTAATACAAAAAGATTAGCCTTAATTGGAGCATTAAAGCTGAATGTTTTAGGCTTAAAAGTATTTCAAATGTAATATGGGCCTAGCTGCATGGTATATTAGTAGTAACTATATAAAATGATAATTCTAACGATTAAGTATTGTGCCAGGACTTAGTCAGATAGGAGAGCTATCATGCTTGGGCGCAACCTAGGGATTCACCTGGCCATTTCTATTGGCAACACACACATGTAAGTTGCTATTGGATGGAATAGTAGTCACGTGACTGCTCTCAGCCAATAGCGACTTACATGTGTGTGTGTGTTGCCATTAGAAACGGCCAGGTGATTCCCAAGGTTGCGCATGTATGAAAGCTATAGAAAAATTTGAAGACATATATATTATGCAGTTATAGTATCATGCAAGGACTGCAAGAAAAATATGGACATGTAACCTTTATGGTATATACTTTTTTCTATGCATGGCATTTTCTCTAGCTCTCTTTTGTCTTTTACATAGTATCACTAGATGTATGTTAATATACATAAAATTACTAGCTAAATAGCAATGATCCCAATTGTGTAAACCATGCTATATACATATCTTAATTTATATTATAATGTGCAAAAAATATGCAATATATCAGCAAAAGCTTTTATATCTTTTTAAAGTTTTGCAAAATTTATGAAAAATTACAGTTTTGCAAATTATATGCTATTAAAGTTTTAACAAATCAAAATACCTTAGAAAAATTGAGCATTCTGAGGCTATAACTTTATATATAGCATCAGTGGCATAACCAAGAGGGGGTTGGGGGGGTAGTCACCCTCCCTTAGGCAGAAACCAGAAAAAAATCAAAGGGAACACTGAGCAATTTTTTGAAAAACAGAGCCTTCTTTCTACCCCCTCTCTTGAGTCTTTACCCTCTAGGATCTGCTCTCCCTCTTTCAAAAAAATTTTGATTATGCTACTACTGAAGTATATAGCATTAGGTTAAGTCTGAAATTTTTTGGGTAGGCCTAAACTTAGAAAAAATGACTCTATGAATATTAAGTCTAGTAGATGAAAGGTAGCAAATATAGCAAATAAAATTACAAAATTTTATTTTTATAACTGAGTTTGATAATATGAATATATTCCTAAAACTTAATGATAAAAATAATAAACAAAACTATTATGCTAAATTTTAAATAAAATGCCACCTTTAGAGACATAGTGGTCATGTTTGTAATCTAAAAACTTATAGACATAGTAACCATGTCCATATAATATAGAATGCATCACACACTAGAGACAGCGGCCGTGTCAATGAAGCCTGCACAATGCCAGTGGCCTTGTCATTAATATTGAATGAGTTTACATTTAAATACATCAGAGAGAAGCCATGTCCCTTATTTAAAATCTATTCTATACTAGAGATGGTAAAGGTCTCTTTATTGTCAAAATTTAAAGCAATAGTATGTACGATGTATGCTTAACATTAGGGCCTATCTAAAATGACTATAGACCTGGCAGATGTGCCTATAATCTCCAACATTATAGACATAGCTGCCATGTCTATTAAGTACTCTATAAATAAAATGAGACCATTATTCAACTTTTACAAGAACAAAATTATTATTTTATCTTCCTTAGACCTACCTGATAATTGCTATAAGATAATTATAAACTTATTGTAGGCCTAGTATATTAGTAATATTAATATTAATAAGGAGGCAGTTGTTTGTCCAGTGACTAGATGAACAGAGATATGGTTATTTGTCTAGTTATTGCATAATAGCCATGTTTCCCTATTCATCTAGTTGATACTGGACAAAAAGGCATTTTGTTATTTTGTAAAGTATTTTTATGTATCAATTGAATCTCCACCCTTTTTGATATATCCAGCGTTCTTGAATATTATTGTGTTATTATTTAGTCAGTATTTATTCAGTAGTGAGTTTCCTATTTCCGCGATACTTATTGTACGTACTTTATTATTATTGTTTTACTGTATGTTAATTCCTATCGTATTTGAAATGCGAATGCGCTGTGTTTGGTGTTAGGGTTTACAGCAGTAGTTGTAGAGTAGCATAGTTTCTAGAATTCAAGTCCATCTAGTTTAAATAATAAATCTAATTACTTTTATTACAAATAGATTATACAAATAAATATGAATTAAATTAAGGCGCATTGCACCCACCAAGCAATATTCTTTTTAAATTGTTTGACTTCAAAAAGTTTATTTTACAATTTGTCTGGTTTAATTGATATTCTATTTTATAGAAACTACAAGGGTGAATAGGCCTATTCCTAGACTTCAAAGATTTCTAATTTGTATCTTGATTATTATGTTGTTATACTAGTGTATGTCTTATACACCAAATTATGCCAAATTGCATATGCATTAGAGATGTTCCGAAAGCGAATTTTCTGTCGAAATCGAAATCGAAATCGAAGTTCGCTACTTTCCGAAATCGAAATCGAAAACGAAATTTTCCGAAATCGTAATTCAGAAAAACAAAGTTTAGTACAACCGACACTCACTTTTCTACTTTCGATTTACTGCTCATGCAAAACAAAATACATGTATGTTTAGCAGAAGTTCGTTTATTTTCGGCCACTAAATAAGTAGAATCCCTCATTGCCACTTTTAAATGCAACAATTTTTTTCGACGCGAAAACTACATATACTGTAAATGTGTTAAGTAATTTATTTGAACTAGTGCCTTTAAAAGAAACACTAAGGCGCGTATATTGCATTACTAGACGGTATTAAAGCACGGCAGCAAAGCGCGCCTTTTCCCTGCTAGACAAAACAAATTTCTCTGCCTTTATCCGTCTAGGCGGTAGGGTATAGGGTGTATACTGAGTTGTACATGTATAAAATGTACAGTTAAAATGTACATGTATCAGTACTGCATGACTAGCAATAACTGAGATCGTGTAAACGATAATGCATGTACATGTACGGTAAATGTACATATATATACTGTAAAATGCGAAAAATATGCAATATATCAGCAGACGCTTTTGCAGCTTTAAAGTGCAACAAAATTTACGAAAATTTACAGTTCCACATGTACAAACTACCATGTTACATGTCCTACATGCATGGAACAGTTTTAACAAATTCAAAACGTTTTACATGTAAAAACTGTATAATATCACCGATAAAAGACAGTAACGAAGTTCTAAAAAAACTAAAATCAGATAAAAATTTCGGAAGTAGGCACTTCCGAAATTTTGACTTCCGAAATTTTTTCGAAATCGAAATTTGCTCTAAAAAAATCCGAATTTCGGAAAATCGAAATCGAAATCGAAATTTCGGAACATCTCTAATATGCATTACACATATTTACTTTGCTTGCACTAGTATAAAAAATATTAATCAAGATATAAGAAAGGGTCTTAAAAATCTAGAATATATGTCACTAAACAAATACAAAATAGATACTTGTGTTAGCAATTTAACCAGACAAATAACAAAAAGGCTTATCCATCCAATCACTAGCCATAGTCCAGAAGAGGGGTAGTACACCAGATTAATCCGGCATACACTCACGACTGTTGGCGTACACAGTACACTTGGTGTACAATTTTTTAAAATCTGTACTATCTGATAAATTTTAAATAGAAAGAAATTATTTTGAAAGAATGAAAGAAATCTTGGCATGACTTGATATCGCACTATAAAAGTATCAGCAAAAAAGTGAAACAAAAGAGCAAAAAAAGTCATTCAATGCACTGCAACCCTAGAAACAAAGCTCATAATGAGCCTCATTTTTTTCTAGGATTAAATTTTTTTCTGAGTTGGAAAACCTTTGGCATACACTGCCATACCAAATAAATTGTGGGAGATTTTAGTCTGGCATACATTCAGGGTGTTCCAAACTATGGGTTACTACTGGACAAATAACAATTGCCTAATAAGAATTAAGAAAGACTAGATCCATTTATATTGATAACAAATTCCTAACTAAACAATTAATTTTTTGATGGAGAAAAAATTCTTACTATTGTTTACTTTACAAGTATTTAAGTATGAGAATGAGCTTAGAATCTCCCATTGGAATTGGGGACCCAGAATGGTAATACTGTAATACAAAAAAATAAAGTTCTAAACAAAACTTTTTAGGCTCACCCTAGTTGCCAGTCCTACCATATACTTAAGTATATTGGACCATGCATATTTCTGTATTAAAGGGGCAGTATATACAACAGAACTGGTAATAAAAATGATTTTAAACTAAAAATACCTACCACTTTGCTCGCCCAAAAATACTAGCTTGAATTTACGCAAAGGATTCCCAAAATCTGCACCAGTCATTGTAGTTTTGATAATTAAAAAATCAGCGTTATAAGTTGATGAACGTGTTAATTATATAAATTCAATTCACAGATTTTTCCAGCTTAGGAAAAACACTTTTTTGCCAATCGAACTAGTAGGCTAGGCTACGCTTGGCCTCAAGTCCTCAACTTGGAAAACTTCTCCGTTTTATAGAAAATATCAGTTTGTAATTTTTAAAGAACTACGTTAGCTATCACTGCATTACATAACAAAACTTTTATGTAAAAAATGCTGTAGTTAGACTTTTTATCTAAGTACAGAGAATTTAGTTGATCTCTGTAATTTTTTTAAAAATTATAAAATGACACTTTTTTAATAAGTGCCGATTTTTGCATCACTGTGTGCCAGTCAGCCAATGAAATTCCGCCGATTAACGCGAAAAATAATATAAGCTTCATTCACACATTCATGACACTTAGCTCACTACGCTTTCATTTTGTTATTGTTATTCAGTTGCAACCATCCGACTAGAAATTATAGCAAATCAGCCAATTACTTTCCGAATTGGTAAGCTCGATCTTTACCGAAATTTACCGAAATTGTGGAATCCTATATTTTAATATTTTATTAAATATTAGTTTAAAAACAGAAATCTTCAGAACTTATTGCTTTAACTGATTTAAATCTTCTTGGTGACTATGTTATGCGTAATACACTGTAATTATATAAAGCTATATGCAAGGACCACGTAGTCGATTGGTCCTTGGCTATATGTAATACGAACTCTACAAAACGTGTGGTGCATGATCGATCATGTATGCATCCAGAAAATCAGTAGCAAATGAAGACCCCATGCAATGTACAGCGAGTCAGTTGGGGAAGGCTGAACGTTGGTGGATGTAAAAATACCACATTTGGCAGTCAGGCGACGTGATCGATGGATTATGTGTTCTGATTATACATTTGGCACGACTAATTCAAGTACCACTTTGTCTGTATAGCTGCACTATCAGTGGCAAAGCCACTAGGGGGACATGGGGGTGTCCTATCCCAGTAAAAGCTATGGGGGGACATGCAAATGCTTTGTCCCCCTCACCCTACCCTTGTGACTCGTTATGGAAATCAATAATTTATGCTTCAGGGCCCCAAAATATATAGCGCTCTCGGCGCCATAATGAGTATATATGTGGCGCCAAAATGAGTGTCTGTCTGCGGCGCTAAAATGACTGCGGCGCCAAAATGAGTGTCTGTCTGCGGCGCCAAAATGAGTGTCTGTCTGCGGCGCCAAAATGAGTGTCTGTCTGCGGCGCCAAAATGAGTGTCTGTCTGCGGCGCTATAATGACTGCGGCGCCAAAATGAGTGTCTGTCTGCGGCGCCAAAATGTGCGTCTGTCTGCGGCGCCAAAATGACTGCGGCGCCAAAATGAGTGTCTGTCTGCGGCGCCAAAATGAGTGTCTGTCTGCGGTGCCAAAATGACTGCGGCGCCAAAATGACTGCGGCGCCAAAATGTGTGTCTGTCTGCGGCGCCAAAATGACTGCGGCGCCAAAATGAGTGTCTGTCTGCGGCGCCAAAATGAGTGTCTGTCTGCGGCGCTATAATGACTGCGGCGCCAAAATGAGTGTCTGTCTGCGGCGCCAAAATGTGTGTCTGTCTGCGGCGCCAAAATGAGTGTCTGTCTGCGGCGCCAAAATGACTGCGGCGCCAAAATGACTGCGGCGCCAAAATTAGTGTTTGTCTGCGGCGCTAAAATGAGTGTCTGTGGCGCTAAAATGAGTACGGCGCCAAAATGAGTGTTTGCGGCCAGAAAAAGTGTCTGTGGCGCCAAAATGAGTGTCTGTCTGCGGCGCTAAAATGAGTGTCTGTGGCGCTAAAATGAGTGTCTGTGGCGCTAAAATGAGTGTCTGTGGCGCTAAAATGAGTACGGCGCCAAAATGAGTGTTTGCGGCCAGAAAAAGTGTCTGTGGCGCCAAAATGAGTGTCTGGCGCCAAAATGAGTTCTAGCTGCGGTGCTAAAATAAGTGCGGCGCATGTGTAATAGACATCTCTACTATTCTAGTCTACTACACTGCATCTTGACTGACAAGCTTAATTTCACAGACACATCGAATGAGTCTTCGATCAAATCAGTCTGGGGGTGAAAAATGATTTTGCTTTTCCAAACATAATTTACTGTGCATACGAGCTTTGACAGCCATATAGACTGTTGATTGGAACTTTGGAAGCGCACGTATGCTTATGGTGTTCCTATTACCAGATTAATAATATTCCTTTTTACGTTCTATTTGATAAAAACTGCAACCAATTTGGCCACGGCTCAGCCTGACCATAGACATAGAATTTTCCATAGACAGCCACCGCTATAGCGGCAACCAATTTGGTAAAAACTGCGAGCTATTTTGCCAGCTTGAAGATAGCAGCTCAATAGCATAACAATAACGATAAAGAATGTTAACAATACATGCACGAAGTCAGAACATTATGTCCTCAGCATTCAAGCACCGATTGAAGTACGTCTGGGAATGGTTGATCCAGCGCAGGCACTTGAGAGGCGTGATGCAGTTCAGTGCTTGCTGCACTTCTCTCTTCAGAATGCGCATCCTGTGCTGATGCAGTGTCGCACCTGCTGCAGCAGCCAGTCCAGTATCTGCCACCTCGAGCTGAATGGCAGGTGATTGCAATTGCGTTTTCAGCTTGGCCTTCAGCGCTGAGCCTGCGTACTCCGCCGGGTTGATGAACGGCGAGTATGGAGGCAGGAATCGGTGAGCATGACCTTCAGACATCCCAGGGACACCTAGGTGAGTGCGAGCCCCATCGGACAGTAGCACAAACTCCTCTTCCATCAGAACATCGATCTCAGAGAGGAATTCCATGAAGTGCTCGTTCTTAAAGCCTCCTTCGACGAGAGTGCTGTGAATCAGGCCGAGTTGCGAGATGGCCAGGCAGATGGTGAGATTCTGCCCACGCTGTCCGCTGACGACAGTCACAGCTGGGAGCCCCTTCGCTGAGCGGCCTTGAGTCCTCGCCGTCCAGATGTTCACCCCAAACTCGTCCATGAAGATGGTGTTCACCTGGCTTCCCTCGTCCAGCATCCATTCAACGTGCATCCTTCGCGCCTCCTTTGTAACAGGCATGTTCCAGTTCACAGGTACCTGGCGCAGTAACTTCAGGGTGATGAGGCGACCATCCAGAGCACGACTGATAGTGGTCAGACTCACGTTGGCAACGTCATTGTGTTGGTGCAGCAGGTGCTCTCTCATTTGTTGCAGCGTCGCAGTAGGTTGACCTTCGACGAATTGAACAATGGTGTCCACCATAGCCTCCGTCAGCGCCATCCTCTTCACTCCTCCTTTTGGCAGAGTGCCAACTCTACCAGTTCGTTCATACGTGGTCACGATGTTCCTCACTGTCGGTTTCTTCATCCCCATCATTCTGCCAAGCTCTCCCCAGTCGTCGCCACTCCTGTACGCTCTCACGATTCGCTCTCGATCCAGCTGACTTATCTTTTGGTACGGCCCACGATTCGCCATCAGAGCAGCTGCTATCTTCAAGCTGGCAAAATAGCTCGCAGTTTTTACCAGATTGGTTGCCGCTGGCGGTGGCTGTCTATGGAAAATTCTATGTCTATGGTCAGGCTGAGCCGTGGCCAAATTGGTTGCAGTTTTTATCAAATAGAACGTAAAAAGGTATAGAAGGATATAGACTAAGCAATATTGATTTATAGTAGGCAAGAGTAAGTTAAGTACTGTAGCATTTAATGAGATCGAATTTGGAACTATTAATGCCCATCATGCACTTTACAGTATTTGACGTGATATCCGTGACGATCTCTGATTCTTGATCAAGGGAAACTTATACTTAATTGGAAGTAAATCTAAGCTGCAAGCCATTAAATAAAGCCGTATAATTCTGCATGATGACAGGTTGACCAACGCAACCAACCCTGCAGATGTATCATTTGCATTGAAATTGAAGTCTATATATTTAATCTCGGATCAGGCCCAGCGAAAATCAGGATTCTTCAAACCTGCAAAGTATCATCTAGAAATCGATATAGCTAAGCTCAAGCCATGCCTTGGCACGGTCTCAAATCGGACACACAGGGCTGTTTGGTTTGCATCGCAGTGCTACTATTGACAGTAGTGCGCAGCGGCGTCACTTACAGTTTTGGAGTGTTCGTTGTTAAACTCGAGTCGCTTGTTGACGGAACTACTAGCAAAAATAATCATTCAAGCTTGCATAGCAACAGCGCTATGGCCCTGCATAGTGAGTGTCTGAAGAACTTGTCTTTCTTCTATTTTTGATTCCTCATTCTTAACTGTTTGATTCCTCATTCTTAACTGTTTGAGTCCTCATTCTTAACTGTTTGAGTCCTCATTCTCAACTGTTTGAGTCCTCATTCTCAACTGTTTGAGTCCTCATTCTCAACTGTTTGAGTCCTCATTCTCAACTGTTTGAGTCCTCATTCTCAAGTGTTTGAGTCCTCATTCTCAAGTGTTTGAGTCCTCATTCTCAACTGTTTGAGTCCTAATTCTCAACTGTTTGAGTCCTCATTCTCAACTGTTTGAGTCCTCATTTTCAGCTGTTTGAGTCCTCATTCTCAACTGTTTGAGTCCTCATTCTCAACTGTTTCAGTCCTCATTCTCAACTGTTTGAGTCCTCATTCTCAACTGTTTGAGTCCTCATTCTCAAGTGTTTGAGTCCTCATTCTCAACTGTTTGAGTCCTCATTCTTAACTGTTTGAGTCCTCATTCTCAAGTGTTTGAGTCCTCATTCTCAAGTGTTTGAGTCCTCATTCTCAACTGTTTGAGTCCTAATTCTCAACTGTTTGAGTCCTCATTCTCAACTGTTTGAGTCCTAATTCTCAACTGTTTGAGTCCTCATTCTCAAGTGTTTGAGTCCTCATTCTCAACTGTTTGAGTGAGTAACTTTATTTAATCTCAGCTAATCGAATCCCTATCTTTTTAGACTGGATCGGCACCCTGTCGTTCTCACTGTCGCTGTCTCTGTCGCCCGTATCGGTGCTCCTCATTCGAAACATTGGAGCTCATCGGGACGCCTTCAGGATCGTCGCCACCATAGGCGTCGCCATCCTGGCAGCCTCCTGTTTCCTTTCCGCCGAGGTGGTCGCCGCAGCTGCCGAGACGCGAGCGGAGCTCTGGCTGCTGCTGACTTACACAGTTTTACACGGCCTGGGTTCGTCACTGACCTACATGAGTTCCAGCCTGCTCATTGTGGATCACTACAGGGTGGGACATCCGAGGCATGTGCTGGCTACCAGCAGCCTGATGTGCGGGTATCCTGTTGGTGAGACAGACAGACAGACAGACAGACAGACAGACAGACAGACAGACAGACAGACAGACAGACAGACAGACAGACAGACAGACAGACAGACAGACAGACAGACAGACAGACAGACAGACAGACAGACAGACAGACAGAGAGACAGACAGACAGACAGTGCCCCGCCGCTCCCGCAGGCAGTTTGCTATTTAATCCCCTCAATGGTTGGCTGGTGGGCAGCTTCGGTCCCGCCATCGCCTTCCGCGTGTGCGGCTGCCTCATCCTGACCGTCGGGCTGCCCTGCACCCTGCTGGCCTTCCTGCCAGCCGGAAGATCCGTCTCAGCCTCCGAGGAGGAGGTTGATGAAGTATCAAACTTTGACAGAGACGACGTTGTCCCTGCAGATCAGGGCGACTTCCATCACAGACTTCAGGCCGTGTGCAGTCCAGGACAGGCCACTGTCAGACCGGAAATCGGTCTCTGGCTGCTGGGAAACGCCATCGCTTTCGTTGGATTTTACATGCCGTTTATGAATTTGGTAATCAGTGGATTCTGCTTGATTCAATAAAAGCTTGCTGATAGTGCGTACAGGCTTCTGTTGCTGGGAATAGAACGTTTAAAACAATTGGGATGTCAACTTTGTGTCACTGGGATGTCAACTTCATGTCACTGGGATGTCAATTTCATGTCACTGGAATGTCAATTTCATGTCACTGGGATGTCAACTTCATGTCACTGGAATGTCAATTTCATGTCACTGGGATGTCAACTTCATGTCACTGGGATGTCAACTTCATGTCACTGGGATGTCAACTTTGTGTCACTGGGATGTCAACTTCATGTCACTGGGATGTCAATTTCATGTCACTGGAATGTCAATTTCATGTCACTGGGATGTCAACTTCATGTCACTGGAATGTCAATTTCATGTCACTGGGATGTCAACTTCATGTCACTGGGATGTCAACTTCATGTCACTGGGATGTCAACTTCATGTCACTGGGATGTCAACTTCATGTCACTGGGATGTCAACTTCATGTCACTGGGATGTCAACTTTTTTGTCACTCCTTTTGTCCAATAATTCAAAGATACAAGGATGTTCACTTCAAGGACCACTGGGATGTCTCTTTCAAGAATTGAGACACCTTCTTCAAAGATACTTTGTTCTTCAATACGCCGGAATGTCAATCTTAAAGACACAGGAATATTCAAGTTTAAATAACTACAATAAATATTTGCAAAATATTGGGCATCTATGAAATTGACTTTGCGCTCTATGGCGCTGAGATTCGCACAGAAACCATAAAACCACTAACGATATTTTCTAAGGCCTACTATATGCAGCAGAAGGGCATCGGTCTCGCCGACTCGAAATGGGTAGTGGCAGCGTTATCCCTGGCGGAATGCGTCACCTACATTTCCGGTTCCGTGCTAGGCGATCGACTCAAGGGTCACCTGGTGGTTGTCAATGTCATCTCCTCAGCTGGTCTGTGCGTGCTGAGCTTTGCGTGGCCGTTTATTGACGATGGATTCGCGGAAATACTGGCTTGCTCCATGGGTTGGTTCTTTTTGGACAGATTTTTTAAACACGGGAAAACGTTTTAAGGCAGTGGGACAGCGGTAGACGCGTCTGAATCTCGCGCTACGAACCTTGGTCACGACCCTTGAGGTAGCGAGTGACAGTTGGGGTAGCGAGTGACATTTGAGGTAGCGAGTGACAGCTGAGGTAGCGAGTGACAATTGAGGTAGCGAGTGACAATTGAGGTAGCGAGTGACATTTGAGGTAGCGAGTGACAGTTGAGGTAGCGAGTGACAATTGAGGTAGCGAGTGACAATTGAGGTAGCGAGTGACAATTGAGGTAGCGAGTGACAGTTGAGGTAGCGAGTGACAGTTGAGGTAGCGAGTGACAGCTGAGGTAGCGAGTGACAGTTGAGGTAGCGAGTGACAGTTGAGGTAGCGAGTGACAGTTGAGGTAGCGAGTGACAGTTGAGGTAGCGAGTGACAGTTGAGGTAGCGAGTGACAGTTGAGGTAGCGAGTGACAGTTGAGGTAGCGAGTGACAGTTGAGGTAGCGAGTGACACTTGAGGTAGCGAGTGACAGTTCAAATCGATCTCAAATCGCATATTTTTTCACACCAAAAGCCCTAGGTGCTCTACTAGGCCTCTCAATCGTGTACCAGTACGCAGCCTCAGGCGAAGTGACAAAATTACCAATAGACGTTGCCTGGCCAGCAACCAACATGTGGTCCGGTTTTGGCATTCTTGTTGGCCCGCTGTTCTCTGGTGAGTTGTAAAAGCTGAAGTTGAGCTCACTAAGGTTTTACCGCAATAAATAATGCTGCTTATCGATTTTCTGAGAGGTGAGGATTTTTTTATTCCGGTTTTAAGTAATTGAATTCCATACATTAGCCACAGACTTCACAGACTCAACAGACTCCACAGACTCCACAGACTCCACAGACTCCACAGACTCCACAGACTCCACAGTCTCCACAGACTCCACAGACTCCACAGACTCCACAGACTCCACAGACTCCACAGACTCCACAGACTCCACAGACTCCACAGACTCCACAGACTCCACAGACTCCACAGACTCCAACAGACTCCACAGACTCCACAGACTCCACAGACTCCACAAACTCCACAGACTCCACAGTCTCCACAGACTCCACAGACTCCAACAGACTCCACAGACTCCACAGACTCCACAGACTCCACAGACTCCACAGACTCCACAGACTCCACAGACTCCACAGACTCCAACAGACTCCACAGACTCCACAGACTTCACAGACTCCACAGTCTCCACAGACTCCACAGACTCCACAGACTCCACAGACTCCACAGACTCCACAGACTCCACAGACTCCACAAACTTCACTGACTCAACAGACTCCACAGACTCCACAGACTCCACAGACTCCACAGACTCCACAGACTCCAACAGACTCCACAGACTCCACAGACTCCACAGACTCCACAGACTCCACAGACTCCACAGACTCCACAGACTCCACAGACTCCACAGACTCCACAGACTCCACAGACTCCACAGACTCCACAGACTCCACAGACTCAACAGACTCCACAGACTCCACAGTCTCCACAGACTCCACAGTCTCCACAGACTCCACAGACTCCACAGACTCCACAGACTCCACAGACTCCAACAGACTCCACAGGCTCCACAGACTCCACAGACTCCACAGACTCAACAGACTCAACAGACTCAACAGACTCCACAGACTCCACAGACTCCACAGACTCCACAGTCTCCACAGTCTCCACAGACTCAACAGACTCCACAGACTCCACAGACTCCACAGACTCCACAGACTCCACAGACTCCACAGACTCCACAGACTCAACAGACTCCACAGACTCCACAGTCTCCACAGACTCCACAGTCTCCACAGACTCCACAGACTCCACAGACTCCACAGACTCCACAGACTCCAACAGACTCCACAGACTCCACAGACTCCACAGACTCAACAGACTCAACAGACTCAACAGACTCCACAGACTCCACAGACTCAACAGACTCAACAGACTCCACAGACTCCACAGACTCCACAGACTCCACAGTCTCCACAGACTCCGCAGACTCAACAGACTCCACAGACTCCACAGACTCCACAGACTCCACAAACTTCACTGACTCAACAGACTCCACAGACTCCACAGACTCCACAGACTCCACAGACTCCACAGACTCCAACAGACTCCACAGACTCCACAGACTCCACAGACTCCACAGACTCCACAGACTCCACAGACTCCACAGACTCCACAGACTCCACAGACTCCACAGACTCCACAGACTCCACAGACTCCACAGACTCCACAGACTCCACAGACTCCACAGACTCCACAGACTCCACAGTCTCCACAGACTCCACAGTCTCCACAGACTCCACAGACTCCACAGACTCCACAGACTCCACAGACTCCACAGACTCCACAGGCTCCACAGACTCCACAGACTCCACAGACTCAACAGACTCAACAGACTCAACAGACTCAACAGACTCCACAGACTCCACAGACTCCACAGACTCCACAGTCTCCACAGACTCCGCAGACTCAACAGACTCCACAGACTCCACAGACTCCACAGACTCCACAAACTTCACTGACTCAACAGACTCCACAGACTCCACAGACTCCACAGACTCCACAGACTCCACAGACTCCACAGACTCCACAGACTCCACAGACCCCACAGACTCCACAGACTCCAACAGACTCCACAGACTCCACAGACTCCACAGACTCCACAGACTCCACAGACTCCACAGACTCCACAGACTCCACAGGCTCCACAGACTCCACAGACTCCACAGACTCCACAGACTCCACAGACTCCACAGACTCCACAGACTCCACAGACTCCACAGACTCCACAGTCTCCACAGACTCCACAGACTCCACAGACTCAACAGACTCCACAGACTCCACAGACTCCACAGACTCCACAAACTTCACTGACTCAACAGACTCCACAGACTCCACAGACTCCACAGACTCCACAGACTCCACAGACTCCAACAGACTCCACAGACTCCACAGACTCCACAGACTCCACAGACTCGAATACTTTACAGAACTCACAGAAGATTTCCTCGCAAAACTTTGACAAGCAAGCTTCGCAAGCCCGTATACAGAAGCATTATAACAAACCAAATGGACAATAGAAACTGCACCAACCCTTCAGGCCTAATCTACGATACCAGAAAAAACTTCGCGGATGTCTGGCTAGTGTCTGGAGCTCTGTACCTCACCCAGCTCCTGCTGTTCTGCGGTATCCTGAAGATTCGTCAGCTGCGATCTGTCGAACTGTTGATCTCAGCTGACTGCGACCGCGAGAACGACGATGAAGGTCGCGATGACGAATGTGAACCGTTAAATGCTGGATTTGACTAATTAACACATTATGTGGAAGCAGAGTAGCTCAGGGGTAAAAGCACTGAGGCCACGACCTGAGGCTATAACTATAACAATAATATTAATGAAAATAGTTGCAGTTCTGCCGGCATCCTGGCGCAACGCCGCCTTCGGCGATATTATCCCACATCCAGCCCCACAGTTACTCATTTTGCGCCATGAGGCAAACTTTTTGATTTCCATAACGGGTCGCAAGGTGGGGCGCGGGGGGACAAAGCATTGACATGCCCCCCCATAGCTTTACTGGGGGGGGGGGGCAGGGAATGTCCGCCCTGTCCTTCCTGGTGGCGACGCCCCTGAGTTAGGGTTAGTCTTAGTAGGAAGAAATGTTTTGCTTTGTTACTAAACTGGTACGCGTAGATGAATGCTTGTTGTACCAAAATCGTAACGTCTGTTATTATTCAAACATTTTTTCATATCTTAGTTGTCGTTAAATATTTGAAGTTTAGCTAATATTACTTAACAGACTTTAGATATTTAGTATATGTGGATTACTTAATAAAATTTCATTTACATGCAATTCATTAGACAAAAAACTTAAAACCAAATGACTAACTATACAACTATAATTATTGATATAACACACCTCTAAATATACTAAATCTTCTATATACTAATTTTGCGTTCTTTGTCTGTCTGTCTGTCTGTCTGTCTGTCTGTCTGTCTGTCTGTCTGTCTGTCTGTCTGTCTGTCTGTCTGTCTGTCTGTCTGTCTGTCTGTCTGTCTGTCTGTCTGTCTGTCTGTCTGTCTGTCTGTCTGTCTGTCTGTCTGTCTGTCTGTCTGTCTGTCTGTCTGTCTGTCTGTCTGTCTGTCTTAGTGTCTGTCTGTCTGTCTGTCTGTCTGTCTTAGTGTCTGTCTGTCTGTCTGTCTGTCTGTCTGTCTGTCTGTCTGTCTGTCTGTCTGTCTGTCTGTCTGTCTGTCTGTCTGTCTGTCTGTCTGTCTGTCTGTCTGTCTGTCTGTCTGTCTGTCTGTCTGTCTGTCTGTCTGTCTGTCTGTCTGTCTGTCTGTCTGTCTGTCTGTCTGTCTGTCTGTCTGTCTGTCTGTCTGTCTGTCTGTCTGTCTGTCTGTCTGTCTGTCTGTCTGTCTGTCTGTCTGTCTGTCTGTCTGTCTGTCTGTCTGTCTGTCTGTCTGTCTGTCTGTCTGTCTGTCTGTCTGTCTGTCTGTCTGTCTGTCTGTCTGTCTGTCTGTCTGTCTGTCTGTCTGTCTGTCTGTCTGTCTGTCTGTCTGTCTGTCTGTCTGTCTGTCTGTCTGTCTGTCTGTCTGTCTGTCTGTCTGTCTGTCTGTCTGTCTGTCTGTCTGTCTGTAAATGATTTTTTAGAGAACCGTCTGGCCGTTATTTTTCAGATGAGCTGTTTAAAAAAATTAATTTTTAAGCTAATTTTAAGCTAAAATCGGAGGCACCGAAGGGAGGAGACCAAGATGCCTGAAATCGCTGATCGCTCCTGGAGTCTCTGGAAAATTTCTAAGCCATGGTTATTTCATTATAGATGTCTAAAATTAGCTAAACTAATATGGGCCTCATCCCTTATTCATATTCAGCCATTTCACGACTCCGGGGCAGTGTTATCTAATCTACCATTGGAAGTGTTGGAAGGTTGGGGTTATGACTCAGACAGTTCTAACAAATGGTGATGCGGGCCCAGCGTTATAGCGAGCAGATCCACCGTGTGTGCACAGATTTATATTCGAAAAAATTATGAGTCATCGCATGGGTGGAGGGTGACTCCGTGTCTATCTCAGGAGGGTGTGGGGGCCTACCTTGACAGTTTGCGGATACAGTCCTGAAGCAGCACATGCAGGAGCCAGCAAGTTCTATTGATATGTACATTGTCAATCCCATTTTCTCTCTCCCTCTCTGGATCCACCCGCCCCCCCCCCCAGTGAAGGAATGCCTTAATTCCAGGTATATAAGGATAAGCCAGACGCTCCTCTCTGTTCAAGAAACTTCTTGCAAGCCGGCTCTTCGCTTGTTCTCCGTTAATCTTCTACTTTTCTTGTTCCTCTGTTTTAAAAGAAGCATGTCTCAAACTCGACGGGAAAATCTGGACAATTCGACAGGTAAAGTGTTGTTGATTGCTTGCTTTTTTATTTGTCAATTTTGATGTGAATTATTACATTAGAGAGGGAGACAGAGAGAGAGAGAGGGGAGAGAGAAAGAGAGAGGAGAGAGACAGAGAGAGTGAGAGAGGAGAGACTTTAGACCGCAAGTCTGAGAACAAATTTTAGTGATCACTTATGGTTACAGACTCCGTACTTACAAGAGCAACTGTAGTTTATACAAAACAATTCAATTCGTGGGAGCTTTTACTATTACCCGAGCTCGAAAGTTCGAAAACACAACTAGGATGCGGTCTAATAATGTTATCAATTTACCATAATACCAATTAGGTCCTCCAGAAAGGGCATCTTTCTCTGAATAACTGAATCTGAATAACTGAGTAACTAAATCCTGTTACTCTAGGCGTCTAGGGTATCGTGATTAGGTTCAATCAATAATCAAATCAATAAACCTCTTAGGGGTATCGGAACTAAAAATTCAACGGAAATTGGTTTTTTAATAAGCAGCCTAGCCTAGCTGTAACTCTACTTTCGGTAATTCGTTGTTTATTAATTGTTTGATTGTTTTTTCATAACGATTTATTATTTTGTTATACAGCGAGTGTTTGTATTACTCTACTTCTAAGTAGCATTTTATAAATGACCGGTACTTTACCAGGCTATAAGGTCACTCGAAATTTTTGCCGTCGTGTACAAAAAAATATTTTTCTCGGTTCCAATGTTTAATTAGGGATTCTCGATGCCTCTCGAAATTTTGTTCCAAACGTTAGCTCTTTGAAATGATATCGGTTCCTTTCAGGCAAGCAATGAATGAATTAACGAGTAAATGAATCAAGCAATCAATCAGACCAGCAATCAAGCAATCAATCAATCAGTCAGTCAATCAATCAGTCAATCAATCAATGAAACCCAGCAATCAATCAATCAGTCAATCAATCAATCAATCAATCAATCAACCCAGCAATCAATCAGTCAATCAATCAATCAGTCAATCAATCAGTCAGTCAGTCAATCAATCAGTCAATCAATCAATCAGTCAATCAATCAATCAGTCAATCAATCAATGAAACCCAGCAATCAATCAATGAAACCCAGCAATCAATCAATCAGTCAATCAATCAATCAATCAATCAATCAACCCAGCAATCAATCAGTCAATCAATCAATCAGTCAATCAATCAATCAATCAATCAGTCAATCAATCAATGAAACCCAGCAATTAATCAATGAAACCCAGCAATCAATCAATCAACCCAGCAATCAATCAGTCAATCAATCAATCAGTCAATCAATCAGTCAGTCAATCAATCAGTCAATCAATCAATCAGTCAATCAATCAATGAAACCCAGCAATTAATCAATGAAACCCAGCAATCAATCAATCAACCCAGCAATCAATCAGTCAATCAATCAATCAGTCAATCAATCAATCAATCAATCAATCAGTCAATCAATTAATGAAACCCAGCAATCAATCTATCAATCAATCAATCAGTCTAGCAATTAATCAATCGATCGATCAATTGGTATATGAAGTAATCAATGAAGGGATAAACAATCAATAAAGGAATTAGTACTAGTAAACTGAAAGATTATTCAATAAATCAAACAATCCTTACATGAATAAATGAATTATTACAATTTAGATTCGAACAGCTTAGTCAATCAGCTGGTGCAGAGGACCGAGCTCACCGGAACAACCTGGTCACCTGAGTCGAATGACAATGCCACTGTCTCTGCTCGTAAACGCGCAGCAACCATGAGTAGCTATGACGATATTGAATGGAACATACTCAAAGAATACGCCACTCCAACTAAATTGATGCGAACTGGTAAGTTATGAGATATCTGTTCTGGCCTTGTTGGGCAGATTAATAAATAGTTAAATAATGTTCACATTTATCTAAGTTTATAGTTTTATTGGAATTACCGCTCGGGCAGAGTAAATCCCGCCAGAATTTCATGGATCTCATCCCAGACTTTTAGAGAACCAGAGGCCCCTGGAAACCACATATCTACAGAACCTGGCATTTATCTATAGATGCTGCCTACCCATTTATAGATCCTGCACACCCATCTAGAGATCCTGCACACCCATCTAGAGATCCTGCATACCCATCTAGAGATCCTGCACACCCATCTATAGATCCTAGACACACCTATATAGAGATCATAGGACACACCTATCTAGAGATCATAGACACACCCATCTAGAGATCCTAGACACACACATCTAGAGATCCTAGACACACCCATCTAGAGAACATAGACACACCCATCTATAGATCCTAGACACACCCATCTAGAGATCATAGACACACCCATCTAGAGATCCTGCATACCCATCTAGAGATCCTGCACACCCATCTATAGATCCTAGACACACCCATCTAGAGATCCTGCATACCCATCTAGAGATCCTGCACACCCATCTATAGATCCTAGACACACCTATATAGAGATCATAGGACACACCTATCTAGAGATCCTAGACACACCCATCTATAGATCATAGACACACCCATCTATAGATCCTAGACACACCCATCTAGAGATTCTAGACACACCCATCTATAGATCCTAGACACACCCATCTAGAGATTCTAGACACACCCATCTATAGGTCCTAGCCCGTACAACAATCCGACGTATCTGACCGACGTCGTACGACGTCTATGTAACATTACGTGTTTCCTATTGGTCGGACGTCGGGCTGACGTCGAAGTCGTAGTCGAAAAATTAAATTCGCCTTAATTCACGTTATTCGCCTTAAATAATTAAATTAAGCATAACAGTATTGCTTGCCAGTTCATCCCGCGAAAATAAATGTTAAAGAAGCGCGAAATAAATTTTTGGACTACGACTTCGACGTCGGCCCGACGTCCGACCAATAGGAAACACGTAATGTTACATAGACGTCGTACGACGTCGGTTCAGAGGTCGGTGCGACGTCGGATTGTTGTACGGGTAGACACACCCATCTAGAGATTCTCATGTAGTATCTCAAGTTCTCGTCCAGGGGACCCTGTCTAAGCAAACGAGCACAGACCATTATTACCGTATGAGCTCGTGTACTTATTGTTTGTTCACTCGCGCATACCACATATACATTGGTCCATTGTCTCAGACGTTCAACCATCGACCGGCCACTTTGCAAGTGCACCATGTACTAGCAGTCCAATAGTGAAGGAGAACAAATCGTCGGGAAAGCCTGACAGCTCATTAATTATAATCGAGCTGGATGATTTACAATTCACATCCGACCAGCTCATCCACCTGCTGGACGCTACTCTACTCGAGTGGTTCAGCCAGCCTCTCGGAGGCGAAGTTTTCATCTTGTCGCCATTCTTTAATTCGCAAAAGAATTTCTTTAATCCCAAGCGGAATCTCAACGCTGTTTACCTGGCAAACATCTTGAAACAACGCGACGCTGAAGGCTCCAGAGTCAAGCTGACTCTGTGCTACCGCGATAAACCGGAACTCTTCGTCAAATTAGCGTCCGAGCTCAAGTCAGTGGAGGTTCACTGGCAGGAGATGAGTCAAGGGTCTCTCAAGCAGAGGCTATACTACTGCCACTCGAAGATTCTGGCCTACTGCCCTCCAGACGACGTAAGCGAGCCAGTTCAAGCGGTTATAACCTCGGCCAATTTTGATCAAAAGCATTTTAACTTCAGTAAGAAGCTGCTGGAATCTGAGCTGTGCGCCGTGGGAGACAACAGCGATGAGTATCTGAACCGAGACACCTGGTACAAGATAACCGCAAAGAGGCACAGCTTTGAGAAATTGCGAAAAGAGATGGTGGAAGATTTGTCGGATTTCTCGCTGATTTTTTAAGTTAACGAAAAGCTCAATATTTTCTGATGAGGACTTTTGTTAGTTTCTGATTTGTTTTTGAATGCGTTTTTTAAGGAATTGTTAATTTTGAATTGGTCGATTTTAATTTTGCTTCAACTCAACACGGAATGCATTCGTGTTTTATTTAATGATTTTCTAATGAAAGCTCATTTATTTTATGTTCGACGAAATTCACTGTTTGCTACTTTTAGTAGGCGGTTTCGGTGTTTGTTACACTGAACATATAATTTTCACGTGTAGTACATGTAGCTCATGCGTGCAGCTATATTGTTAGTATATTAGACTAGTAGTTTACGCCCCCTATAGGGGGCCCTTAAAAAGTAGCAACTCAAATTTAATTTTCTTGAGAAAAATGCAGGTTGGCTGTAACCAAGGCTCACGGGGGAATTGCTGAGATGTTGAGGCTAAGGTCAGAAGCTACGTGTACGTAGTTTATTAAAAAATGTATTTCATTCTTTGTTGGCTCCCCAATGGTGGTCGCTGATTGCTTGTGTTTACTAAATGTTCAACTCTAAATGTACAATATGCCAAATATTTGTTTTTATTGAATGGTTGTACAAATATCATTATGCGTTTTTAATCTTCAATTCAAGCAATCTACAGGTGTCTACATGTATATTTGCTATCAATTAATGGTGCTAATTTTAGTCGTAAGTATTTCGTCTATATTATTACAATGTACTCGTAGTGATGACTTTTATGTATAAAGTAGTGATGACCAATTGGAACAACCATGTTAACAAAATCTGCTTGAAAAAAAAGAAGTTGAGAAAGAAAAAAAGTAATGGATCAGCTAATCCATGAATTCTGACTCATTTAGATTGACTTTATCTCGATTTGATGGGGATAGTTGCCTATATGGTCTACGGATTTTGAGGGCATTCAGGCCACAGAGAGAAGAGCGTAAGGCCAAGGTCTATGGGTGATGCCGTTCAAAGCAAAAATATATGAAATACGTACAATACTAAATCGTACCATCTTTTCTCCCATTCACCGCAAGCTCCTTCGAATTCTTTATTCACTTCATCTGAAGTGGAGTCTTCTGTTCTGTTTGCAAAATAGTAGTTCTTTTTCGTTCCAACCTTCTTAACTTTCAGATTTGACATTTCAACACTATAGGGGAGATTCTCCATTCCGCAGATTCTTGTCACTTCCTTTTTAATCCAGAATCTCCATGCCTGACTTTCCATTGTCTTCTAATCTCCTACTATACTGTCCTACTAATAGTAGCAAAATGAGGGTTTTTAACCATTAAAGAGGGAATATTAGTTGCCAGATTTCACAGCTAATATAGAGAGGTGGGACCTGTGCATGCGTCAAGTAGAGAAAATTTTCAAATTGTTTCACAACAACAGGCTGCAGCCGTTTACCTGCGTAACAGTTTATTTAATAGCAACAGCGCGCTCCACTTTCAAAAGCGCTTCAACGACCCGAATGGAGGACTATCTATAAAAGCAAGCAAGCAGAAATTAGCGTCAAATATCTGGGTCTTGCGCCGTTAGACAACTTCAACAGCTTCACCCCAACCAGTTATATGATATAAAGGACGCGCGCAATTTACCTTGAGCTTGTCTCTGGTCGGACTAGTTAAATACAATATAAGATGCCAAGGTAGACTGCACAGTCAGCAAAGCCGCAGCCTATATACACTTAAAGAATTTACGCTTCAGTGCTGTGACATAAACACCAACAAAAGTTTAATCGCGCACAGAACGCCGTAATCCTTAAAGCCTTTATAACCAACCAAAACCGCTTAAATGCCGAAATTACAGTATGGGTGGGCCTGTCTGTTAAACTGGATTTGGGTTCTTAAAACTGCTTACCGCTTCAAATTGGTGTTATGGCCATTTTATTTGTCCTGAAATTGGAGTAGAATGAAGTTGCCTTGAAATGGCATTGTGTGGAAGCTTCAATCAAGGGGTGAAAGGAAAATACATGTGTTAAAAATCTATTTGGGATAATCATTAGGAATTTTTATGTTTTTATATTGTATTATTTGCTTTCATCACCAGAGGCTTTAGCACCAGAGGCTTTAGCACCAGAGGCTTTAGCACCAGAGGCGCCAGCACCAGAGGCTTTAGCACCAGAGGCGCCAGCACCAGAGGCGCCAGCACCAGAGGCGCCAGCACCAGAGGCGCCAGCACCAGAGGCGCCAGCACCAGAGGCGCCAGCACCAGAGGCGCCAGCACCAGAGGCGCCAGCACCAGAGGCGCCAGCACCAGAGGCTTTAGCACCAGAGGCTTTAGCACCAGAGGCTTTAGCACCAGAGGCTTTAGCACCAGAGGCTTTAGCACCAGAGGCGCCAGCACCACAGGCGCCAGCACCAGAGGCGCCAGCACCAGAGGCTTTAGCACCAGAGGCTTTAGCACCAGAGGCGCCAGCACCACAGGCGCCAGCACCAGAGGCGCCAGCACCAGAGGCGCCAGCACCAGAGGCGCCAGCACCAGAGGCGCCAGCACCAGAGGCGCCAGCACCAGAGGCGCCAGCACCAGAGGCGCCAGCACCAGAGGCGCCAGCACCAGAGGCGCCAGCACCAGAGGCGCCAGCACCAGAGGCGCCAGCACCAGAGGCGCCAGCACCAGAGGCGCCAGCACCAGAGGCGCCAGCACCAGAGGCGCCAGCACCAGAGGCGCCAGCACCAGAGGCGCCAGCACCAGAGGCGCCAGCACCAGAGGCGCCAGCACCAGAGGCGCCAGCACCAGAGGCGCCAGCACCAGAGGCGCCAGCACCAGAGGCGCCAGCACCAGAGGCGCCAGCACCAGAGGCTTTAGCACCAGAGGCGCCAGCACCAGAGGCGCCAGCACCAGAGGCGCCAGCACCAGAGGCGCCAGCACCAGAGGCGCCAGCACCAGAGGCGCCAGCACCAGAGGCGCCAGCACCAGAGGCGCCAGCACCAGAGGCGCCAGCACCAGAGGCTTTAGCACCAGAGGCTTTAGCACCAGAGGCTTTAGCACCAGAGGCTTTAGCACCAGAGGCTTTAGCACCAGAGGCGCCAGCACCACAGGCGCCAGCACCAGAGGCGCCAGCACCAGAGGCTTTAGCACCAGAGGCTTTAGCACCAGAGGCGCCAGCACCACAGGCGCCAGCACCAGAGGCGCCAGCACCAGAGGCGCCAGCACCAGAGGCGCCAGCACCAGAGGCGCCAGCACCAGAGGCGCCAGCACCAGAGGCGCCAGCACCAGAGGCGCCAGCACCAGAGGCGCCAGCACCAGAGGCGCCAGCACCAGAGGCGCCAGCACCAGAGGCGCCAGCACCAGAGGCGCCAGCACCAGAGGCGCCAGCACCAGAGGCGCCAGCACCAGAGGCGCCAGCACCAGAGGCGCCAGCACCAGAGGCGCCAGCACCACAGGCGCCAGCACCAGAGGCGCCAGCACCAGAGGCTTTAGCACCAGAGGCTTTAGCACCAGAGGCGCCAGCACCACAGGCGCCAGCACCAGAGGCGCCAGCACCAGAGGCGCCAGCACCAGAGGCGCCAGCACCAGAGGCGCCAGCACCAGAGGCGCCAGCACCAGAGGCGCCAGCACCAGAGGCGCCAGCACCAGAGGCGCCAGCACCAGAGGCGCCAGCACCAGAGGCGCCAGCACCAGAGGCGCCAGCACCAGAGGCGCCAGCACCAGAGGCGCCAGCACCAGAGGCGCCAGCACCAGAGGCGCCAGCACCAGAGGCGCCAGCACCAGAGGCGCCAGCACCAGAGGCGCCAGCACCAGAGGCGCCAGCACCAGAGGCTTTAGCACCAGAGGCTTTAGCACCAGAGGCTTTAGCACCAGAGGCGCCAGCACCAGAGGCGCCAGCACCACAGGCGCCAGCACCAGAGGCGCCAGCACCAGAGGCGCCAGCACCAGAGGCGCCAGCACCAGAGGCGCCAGCACCACAGGCGCCAGCACCAGAGGCGCCAGCACCAGAGGCGCCAGCACCAGAGGCGCCAGCACCAGAGGCGCCAGCACCAGAGGCGCCAGCACCAGAGGCGCCAGCACCAGAGGCGCCAGCACCAGAGGCGCCAGCACCAGAGGCGCCAGCACCAGAGGCGCCAGCACCAGAGGCGCCAGCACCAGAGGCGCCAGCACCAGAGGCGCCAGCACCAGAGGCGCCAGCACCAGAGGCGCCAGCACCAGAGGCGCCAGCACCAGAGGCTTTAGCACCAGAGGCGCCAGCACCAGAGGCGCCAGCACCAGAGGCGCCAGCACCAGAGGCGCCAGCACCAGAGGCGCAAGCTCCAGAGGCTAAATTCAACCTGACCGACGAGCATTTTCGAATGCTGTTTCGTGGCCCTCCGCAGCACAACCAACAACCAGCAGTTTTAATAAAGAGCTCAAATCCAATCAAGATTTACTACTTACTCGTAAATTATGCCACATCATATCGCACTGAATATTTAAGCTTCTGTGTACCGCTGTCTGAGATGCAAAACGTATTATATCAATAAGAGAGGTTGCAAAACAGAGTATAGTTAATATTACATGAATTTATTAAGGCAAAGACGGTTCGATTGTTTTTATTTCATGATTTTTTGCGTTTCTATACTATGACAAAGCGGCATAGATAATGTACAAATAAGTGCATAAATATAAGGCATTATATTTACAAAACAATTAATTTCAAAACAAAAATGATTGCAATAACAAACTGAACGAATGTTTTTCATATTGTCTGGTGAAATTGTTTGTTTAAATCCAATTTCAATTCACTTCAAAAGGGAGACTGATAAATAATCGTTTAAACACTCCAAAATTAATTATTAAGAAGTGAAACTCCCAATGAAGTTTTTTGGATGTTTAACGATTGTTTAACTGTATCCCATTTGGCGCCAATTTGAATTCAAGATAAAATTTAACGAACAAAACCAGACACACGAGCACTGATTGCTCCAGAATTCAAGGTTTTATTATCCACTCTGTTGTCAATAGCAGCCGCCTTGATGCGGCTGTGGCGGTGGCGGCACGAGAGCCTCTGAGTGATGATGATAGGCCTGGAAATTGTGATGCTGTTGCTGCTGATGCTGCAGCTGATGTTGCTGTTGGTGATGGTGGAAGCCTCCAGGCCAGGGGTAGCTCGCAGCTCCGGTGCTGGCAGCGGCGGCAGCTGCGGCGGCAGCGGCTGCGGCAGCCGATCCGTAGTGATGGTGGTGGTGCACGCCGAAGTAGCAGCTGCTGGCAGCGGCGGCAGCAGCGGCGGCAGCCGCGGCACCAGCTGGCTGCTCCGGGTACTGACTGCACCAGCTGGCTGAGGACGAAGACTGTTGCACTACGGCCAAGCCGCAGCCGTGACAGTCCAGCTGATGACTCATGCCAGGTTCTGTTGGTGTCAGAGCTGCCTGGTGATGCTGATGAGCTTGATGATGAAGCTCCGTAGTGTTGAACTCGCCAGAGGGTCCCAGTACGGGCGGGTAAGTCAGGTATTGCTGATGGTGCTGCTGCTGAGGTTGGTATTGAGTTTGCAACAGCTGCTGCTGCTGCTGCTGCTGCTGCTGCTGCTGCTGCTGCTGCTGTTCTTGAGGTGCAGCTCCAGGCTTATTACGTCGAAATCCACGCGGCCTGCGTCGGTAGCTGCCGTCCTCGAACATGAACTCCGCCTGCTGGTCGACTGTCCAGTAGTGACCTTTTCCAGGACGACCGATGCCTGGAGGAGGCGGCGAAAGCATTCATTCACTCAGATTTCAATACAGTTCAGACTCCACTATAGGCCTTATTCTCCTAGACAAGAGGAAACTGTTTACAATCTAAAGCAAGCACTGAACCGCTACAGTCTGTATAGAATGGAGGAATTGAAAAACCTCTTCAAGTTGTATCGAACCATCCATCCCGATTCTAAACGAAACCTACCACCCTTTCGGCGGGAGATTTTTGTTTTTGGCATTTTAAGTAAATCAGGTAGCCCACTTCAAAACCATCGGAAGAGATTCTGGGTAGAAGTTGCGGTTTGAGGAAAAACGCGTTTAGACACCGAAGTCCCTCCCGCCAGAATCTGTTTATTTTAACAGCTAATCAATGTAATAAGGCCAATACAAATCTGTTCTTGGGAAGCAGAACTTCCAGCAGTCTTTTCTTTTGTCGGAACCAGGATAATAAACAGCTGTGGTTGTGGCTGTGGCTTCGGGGCTGGGGGGGGGGCGTTACTAAGGACCAGATGTCCCGTATCCAACCTCGGGTGTCTTCCCGCCCTGTCTCTGGCATCCTCACTCTTAGGCTAAAACTTTTTACAGAGTCACCCTAAGCTAATTGGTACCCACAAATTTCTTACAGTATTTGAAATGTTCATCCAAGAGTTTGAAAGCTATAATTAGCGGTGAAGGTATTCTGTCTGAGTTTTGAAGCTGGAAAACTTCATCGAATTCTTGATTTATCACTCGAGATCTGATCTTCACTATGAGAGTCACTCCAGTTCCTCATCCTGAGAATCACTCCAGCTCGGCCCATACTGACAGTCACTCAAGCTCCCCATCCTGACAGTCACTCAAGCTCCCCATCCTGACAGTCACTCAAGCTCCCCATCCTGAGAATCACTCCATGCTCCCCATCCTGACTGTCACTCAAGCTCCCCATCCTGAGAGTCACTCCAGCTCCCCATCCTGAGAGTCACTCAAGCTCCCCATCCTGAGAGTCACTCCAGCTCGGCTCATCCTGAGAGTCACTCCAGCTCGGCTCATCCTGAGAGTCACTCCATGCTCGGCCTCTGAGAACTCCATGATCAGTCCCTGAGAGTCACTCCATGATCAGCCCCGGAGAGTCACTCCGGGGTCAACCACTAAGAGTCACTCCGGGATCAACCACTGAGAGTCACTCCATGATCCATGATCAGCCCCTGAGAGTCACTCCGGGGTCAACCACTGAGTCACTCCATAATCAGCCCCTGAGAGTCACTCCATGATCAGCCCCTGAGAGTCACTCCATAATCAGCCCCTGAGAGTCACTCCATGATCAGCCCCTGAGAGTCACTCCCGGATCAGTCTCAGTGATCTACATCATCAATATCAATAAGTTCATAAAATCACATCAAAAATGTGTGCTACTCACCTTTAGGCAGTTTGATGAAGCACTCATTCAAGGACAGATTGTGTCTGACAGAGTTCTTCCAACCCTGGTATTGGCCGCAAAAGAAAACGAAATTATCCTGCAGGTACTGATAGATCTCGGCTAGGGTGCACCGTTTCATTGGCGAAGCTTGAATAGCCATCACGATCAACGCGATGTAGGAGTACGGCGGCTTCTCCGATCGGCGAATGCCTGCGACTGGAGTTTTTTGTTGGAGTGGAAACCAATTGAAGGAATTATTTTTAATATAGATCTCCTATTTATTTTCCTTAGAGAAGTCCTCTGCCTCTCCCCTTCATCTGTCTCTGTCTCACCCTTCATCTGTCTCTGTCTCACCCTTCATCTGTCTCTGTCTCA
The DNA here is from genome assembly GCA_002269645.1 of Macrostomum lignano. Classification (NCBI taxonomy): domain Eukaryota; kingdom Metazoa; phylum Platyhelminthes; family Macrostomidae; genus Macrostomum; species Macrostomum lignano. Next base: position 91,831 of record NIVC01002528.1, on the reverse strand, counting down.
CCCTTCATCTGTCTCTGTCTCACCCTTCATCTGTCTCTGTCTCACCCCTTCATCTGTCTCTGTCTCACCCTTCATCTGTCTCTGTCTCACCTTTCATCTGTCTCTGTCTCACCCTTCATCTGTCTCTGTCTCACCCTTCATCTGTCTCTGTCTCTCCCCTTCATCTGTCTCTGTCTCACCCTTCATCTGTCTCTGTCTCTCCCCTTTATCTGTCTCTGTCTCACCCCTTCATCTGTCTCTGTCTCTCCCCTTCATCTGTCTCTGTCTCTCCCCTTTATCTGTCTCTGTCTCACCCTTCATCTGTCTCTGTCTCACCCTTCATCTGTCTCTGTCTCTCCCCTTCATCTGTCTCTGTCTCTCCCCTTTATCTGTCTCTGTCTCTCCCCTTTATCTGTCTCTGTCTCACCCTTCATCTGTCTCTGTCTCACCCTTCATCTGTCTCTGTCTCACCCTTCATCTGTCTCTGTCTCTCCCTTCATCTGTCTCTGTCTCACCCCTTCATCTGTCTCTGTCTCACCCTTCATCTGTCTCTGTCTCACCCTTCATCTGTCTCTGTCTCACCCCTTCATCTGTCTCACCCCTTCATCTCCCTCTCTTTGCTTTTCGACTCCCTTAACTCCCTAATCCTTCCATCTTGCTAATCTTCTCATCTGATATTTTTAATCGCCAATTCATTAATCAGCCGCATGTAATCTTAGACCAAAGCCTCAAAGTCGCTTCGATTTGTTGCTACGGAAACCCTCACTCACACGATGCCAAGGCTAATATGCATAAATGTATTACCAAAGCTATTCTTTATCACCTTAAAACCATCTAGCAATACAAAGCCACTGACTTACTGTAGGCATTAAGTTTCACAGCTAAACATGAAAAATACATAGTTAAATGCAAACATAAAACCGGCGAATCTCCACAACCTTGAAAATTGACAAACTCGAATCTTCACAAACTCGAATATTCACAAACTCGAAATCACACAAGCTTTACATAAGAAACTACAAAATACCAGCGTATTTTATTTCTTCTATTATTTTTTCTTCTATTTCTTCTATTTTATTTTATTTCTTCCAGGTTTTAACCATCAAATTTCGGTTCTCTGTTCCCGCCACACTCCGCCCCTCCCCCCCGGCCTATTAGATGGGAGTCAAAGCAGCAGATGTCTTTTGCCACTATCAGCATTTCTGACTAAGCTCCATGGACCACTGCGGGATATTCTGTATAATGAGTAACTTGGATTGGAAACCCACTCGAAAAATCATTACTCCTACAAGCAACTATTAAAAGCTAATAAAAAAGGCGGTCTTCTGCCCCGCTATAATGCTGAGTTTTATTCTGAGTTGCTGAGTGCTGCTGAATGCTGAGTTGAAACTAAATTGCCTCCAGTCCAAGATCCATTTTCCAGACGTCCCCAGCTTCAGAGGTCCCCCCAGTTCTTATCTGGCTGCAATTATCTACATATTTTAGAACCCCCCCCCCCAAGTTCAGTTTGACGGTGAAATGCTTGAAATTTTCCTCTTTTTTATCTTTTGCATAAATGGCTTCCCGTCCGTTTTGTTTTGCGGGCGGGGGGGTACGGCGGTCGCCAGTACTGTCGGGAAAAAATGTTGGAATCGAACCCCTGCACAGGTGGATGACTTCAATGGAGGAGCCAGTCCAGCCTTGGGAGGGCGGCCTCTGTATAGAGTTGCAGGACCCACCACGTTCCCCCCACACACGGAGCGGTCGAGTTAAAACGCGGGAAGACAGGTCGCGCGGGCAGGTATAGGACCGAGGTATAAACAGACGGGACCAGATAAAATAATCCCTCCATCAGAGCTTTGTGCATGCGAGCTAAATGATGCAGCGCAACGCAATGCTCCTCCAGAAAGGGGAGGGGCAGCTGGCGACTTTATCTAATAGCAGTCCCATTCCATGCAGAATATACGGATCATCCGACAGGTAGAATCCTAAAAATCCCCGAAATTGCCTACCGGGGACCTCTGATCCAGTGATGATCCTGACTCTCTGAACGCAAGAAAAATGTGAAATCCCTGCAAAAAAGCGCAGAAAAAACTCGATGAAAAATTTTTGCCAGATCTAAAATGGCACCCACAGAGAGGCGCCAGATCTAAAATGGCACCACAGAAAGGCGCCAGATTTTAAATTGGCACCCACAGAGAGGCGCCAGATTTAAAATGGCACCCACAGAGAGGCGCCAGATCTAAAATGGCAACCACAGAAAGGCGCCAGATCTAAAATGGCACCCACAGGGAGGCGCCAGATCTAAAATGGAACCCACAGAGAGGCGCCAGATCTAAAATGGCACCCACAGAGAGGCGCCAGATCTAAAATGGCACCCACAGAGAGGCGCCAGATCTAAAATGGCACCCACAGGGAGGCGCCAGATCTAAAATGGCACCACAGAAAGACGCCAGATCGAAAAAGGCACCACAGAAAGGCGCCAGATCTAAAATGGCACCCACAGGGAGGCGCCAGATCTAAAATGGAACCCACAGAGAGGCGCCAGATCTAAAATGGCACCCACAGAGAGGCGCCAGATCTAAAATGGCACCCACAGAGAGGCGCCAGATCTAAAATGGCACCCACAGGGAGGCGCCAGATCTAAAATGGCACCACAGAAAGGCGCCAGATCGAAAAAGGCACCACAGAAAGGCGCCAGATCTAAAATGGCACCCACAAAGAGGCGCCAGATCTAAAATGGCACCCACAGAGAGGCGCCAGATCGAAAAAGGCACCACAGAAAGGCGCCAGATCTAAAATGGCACCCACAGAGAGGCGCCAGATCTAAAATGGCACCCACAGAGAGGCGCCAGATCTAAAATGGCACCCACAGAGAGGCGCCAGATCTAAAATGGCACCCACAGAAAGGCGCCAGATCTAAAATGGCACCACAGAAAGGCGCCAGATCGAAAAAGGCACCACAGAAAGGCGCCAGATCTAAAATGGCACCCACAGAGAGGCGCCAGATCTAAAATGGCACCCACAGAGAGGCGCCAGATCTAAAATGGCACCCACAGAAAGGCGCCAGATCTAAATGACCTCAACGTAGGCCGGATCCCCGTCAGAAATATTTCATTGCTCAACCAGCCGCAGGCTACAAAGCGCACCGGGCCACAGCATAGCCGCAAGCGCAAGCCACAAGCCGAGGTTCCCAAGAGTCTCAAGTTTCATTGCATTGCACTGGACCAGCCTGAACTGTTGGGCCGCATGGGGCCCTCGATAGTCCCCCGAGTTGGCCTCCCAACCCTATAAATAAATTATTCATGAGAGTTCATTCAGCAGGAAGTGGTCGACTGAACCTTGGCCTTGCCTTGTCAATATATCTGAATGAGATGCCGTTGGAATCGTGCATAGCGTATACAAATCGATTCTCGACATGATTTTCACGACACGCAGTTTCATTGAATGGATGCCGTATAGGATGTTAGCTTAACACAACTACAGCTGACGCCAATTCTGCTCCTCAGCGTCCTCCGCACTCTATAGACTTTGGCTAGCCAATGAGAATAATGTTTAACAAATATTTCTATTGCCAAGATAAGAAGTTTGAAATTATTTCCACAGCTGCTTTACCTGCTCTATGGATATCAATTAAGAAATCAGTTAATCAATTCACATCTACAGACAAAAAATCTACATCTACAGACATCAATCTACATCTACAGACATCAATTCACATCTACAGACATCAATCCACATCTACAGACATTAATCCACATCTAAAGACATCAATCTACATCTAAAGACATCAATCCACATCTACAGCCAGACATCAATCCACATCTACAGACACCAATCTATCAAAGCCTATTAAACCGTCTCAACAACTCACCAGATTTTTTGTCTTTCTCATCCAACAGCAGTGCGCCCCCATCCTCAGCCTCATCTATCAGCTCGTCATCCTGCAGAGCTGCAACGGCAGTGTGCATCGAGTCCACGAGTTCGAAACCCTGCTTTGAGTTTTTGTGCTCTGCCAGATGTTGTTGCTGCTGCGGCACCGGCGGCAGCGGAACCAGGATCTGCTGGTCGCAAAAATGCTGACTACCAAAACTGCTGTCTGAGCTTCGGCCGCAGCTGCTGCCCCCGCCGACTCCGCTGCTGTCCAGGTGAGCAGCAACCGCCGAACCTGTTGAGGCTGACGGTGTGACAGGAGGCAGCGGCAGCTGCAACGATGGAGCTTGAAGCTGGTGCTGCTGCTGATGATGCTGATGATGCTGTAGCAGAGGTGGCGGCGGTGGCGGTGGCGGTGTGTCGTTCCAGTAGATGTGGTGCCCAGCGTCTTCTGCAGCTGCAGGTGATTGCACGTAGCCTGAAGGTGGTTAGAAATCAATTTTAAGTGATGCTTTAGTTTATGTGCTATTTAAGATTCTTGTATGGCAAGGTTATCATGGGTAAGAGTCTCAATGGGTGTGAGATTCCCATTGGTAAGAGTCTCAATGGGTGTGAGATTCCCATTGGTAAGAGTCTCAATTGTGAGGTTCTCATAGGAGAGTCTCAATTGTGAGATTCTCATAGGAGAGTCTCAATAGATGTGAGATTCTCATATGAGAGAGTCTCAATGGCCTGTGAGATTCTCATGGGGTAAGAGTCTCAATGAGTGTGAGGTTCTCATTGGTAAGAATCTCAATTGTGAGATTCTCATAGGAGAGTCTCAATAGATGTGAGATTCTCATATGAGAGAGTCTCAATGGCTGTGAGATTCTCATTAGGGTAAGAGTCCCTATGGGTGTGAGATTCTTTTAGGGTAAGAGTCTCCATGGATGTGAGATTCTCATAGCCAAGAGTCTCAGTCGGTGTGAGATTCTAACAGGTAAGAGTCTCAATAGGTGATATTCTCACAGGTAAGAGTCTTAGTGGGTTGGAGATTCTCATAGATACTCAAAATCTACTTAAATTCATTAAGAATTTGTGCAGACTGCGAGTCTTAAACAGATGAAGGCACTTATAAAGAGTCGCTCACCATGCTGCTGCCGAGTCTGCAGATAGTAGCACTTGCTAGACGCTGTCTCGATGGACACCGCGGAACCATCGCTAGTTGTTGCCGAGACCGCACTCAGCTGAGCCCCTTGCATAATTATTCTATTCAGATTATAAGGGTATATATATACACTAGACCACTGAGTGAAAGTTTATTCCGGCCTTATAGTTCAATTTGTTTGTGTGTGCGTGTGTGTGTGTATATATGTTAAAATGTAAGCAGAATGTCTATCTATTCAATGCACTACAGTGTGGTCGCTGTGTTTAGGCGATAGTCCAGAGTCCAGAGAGAGAGTTTTTGGAGAGTTTACGCACGCGCCAGGTAAACCAAGATAAACAATTGTAAGTGAGAAACTTAAATCCGCTCGATGGATGCCGTTTTAGTTTAGAGATTTTTCTGGGGAGAGATTTTTCTGGGGATGTTTATGTCCAAAGCCCGCAGCCTCGCGTTCGGGGCGAAGGGAGGTTGGGGTTGGGAGGTTGCAGCGGTCTGCTTGCTATTGGCTGCTGTTCCACCCCAGTTTTTCTTCTTTCGGTCCCGCCGCTATGCTGGTTTTTTTCGATTCTGAAGTGTTGTAGCTAGCCTTCTATTTTATTAATAAATATACAATGCGAATATAATCACAACTTTGCGATGGTTGCCAACTTAATTAGTTTGGGTATAACATATTCTAGATTGACGCTTAAACGCTTAAACAAATACCCGGACTTTCCCTCAACGTTAACTTCATTATTTTTGGTTCTATTTGGTTTCTTTTTTCTTCACTGGCCGATTTCATTATTGATTTTCATTCTTCATTTGTGGATTTCATTATTGATTTTCATTCTTCATTTGTGGATTTCATTATTGATTTTCATTCTTCATTTGTGGATTTCATTATTGATTTTTATCCTTCATTTGTGGATTTCATTATTGATTTTCATTCTTCATTTGTGGATTTCATTATTGATTTTCATTCTTCATTTGTGGATTTCATTATTGATTTTCATTCCTCATTTGTGGATTTCATTATTGATTTTCATTCCTCATTTGTGGATTTCATTGATTGATTTTCATTCTTCATTTGTGGATTTCATTATTGATTTTCATTCTTCATTTGTGGATTTCATTATTGATTTTCATTCTTCATTTGTGGATTTCATTATTGATTTTCATTCCTCATTTGTGGATTTCATTGATTGATTTTCATTCTTCATTTGTGGATTTCATTATTGATTTTCATTCTTCATTTGTGGATTTCATTATTGATTTTTATCCTTCATTTGTGGATTTCATTATTGATTTTCATCCTTCATTTGTTGATTTCATTATTGATTTTCATTCTCCATTCTTCGCTTGTGGATTTCATAATCGATTTTAATTCTTCAATCATCACTTGTGGATTTCATAATTGATTTTCATTCTTCATTCTTCACTTGTCATCCTTCATTTGCGGATTTCAGTATTGATTTTCATCCTTCCTTTGTGGATTTAATTATTGTTTTCATTCTTCACTCGTGAATTTCATAATTGATTTTCATCCTTCATTTGTTGATTTCATTATTGATTTTCATCCTTCATTTGTTGATTTCATTATTGATTTTCATTCTCCATTCTTCACTCGTGAAGTTTACTATTGATTTTCGTTCTTCATTCTTCACTTGTGGGTTTCATTAACCTCTTCGTTCCTCACTTATGTCTAATCTCGACTTGCCGAACATAAGCTAAAATGGATGGCAATTCCGTTGAAGAACATCTGGAGCCACTGAGCTGAATTGACACAGCACAAACCATTGCGCTACAACATCCTGACCTGCAGGTCCAGAGGCAACTGCTTCTTGTTCGCCGAAGAGGGCGACCGGAGGCCTAACAGGGAGGCTTGAAACAGCGGTGGTTGAGACAGACAGACAGTGAGAGAGTGGCGCACAGAAGACACCGCAAGCGAGGCAACTGTTGCATTTTTCAACTGCCAAGACCAGCTGACCCGACTTATTCTCCATATCGGGTAAAACGCCAAGCACTTAAAAACACGAGTTTTCTTGTGGCATATTTTCGGTATTTTTTCGACAAAAGAAAGGCTGCCGCCCCTGAGAAGCAGACTTTGCCACCTGTGCGCGAGTTCGGCAGCCGGCGGTACCGTGACATTTTCTCCATCCAATTGATGAAGCGGCACAGCTTGCCATGCAGTGGATGACAAGACACAGCAGGGAGCCAATAAGAGGCTGCAATGGTGAAGCTGGCATGCATAATATGCTTGCAACGGAATTTTTAGGGATGCCGCATCGAAATTTATTGTTGCATTCTGAAGCTGCAATGAGGTATGCATTTATTCATGTAATAGTTTTAGGATACTATTAAATCTTTTTTGCATTATCATGGAAAAAAGTGTGCCTATTTCACATGCGTTCTTTCTGTCTCTATACCCTCTCTCTTCTCCTGCATATAACCTACCTTCACCTCTCCCTATTCCCTCTCGTCCCCTCCCTATACCCTCTCTCTTCTCCTGCATATAATCTATCTTCCCCTCTTCCTATACCCTCTCGTCCCCTCCCTATACCCTCTCTCTTCTACATATAACATATCTTCCCTTCTCCCTATACCCTCTTGTCCCCTGGATACCCTCTCGTCCCCTGGATACCCTCTCGTCCCCTCCCTATACCCTCTCGTCCCCTGGATACCCTCTCGTCCCCTCCCTATACCCTCTTGTCCCCTGGATACCCTCTCGTCCCCTCCCTATACTCTCTTGTCCCCTGGATACCCTCTCGTCCCCTCCCTATACCCTCTTGTCCCCTGGATACCCTCTCGTCCCCTCCCTATACCCTCTCGTCCCCTCCCTATACCCTCTCGTTCCCTGGATACCCTCTCGTCCCCTCCCTATACCCTCTCTCTTCTCCTGCATATAATCTATCTTCCCCTCTTCCTATACCCTCTCGTCCCCTCCCTATACCCTCTCTCTTCTACATATAACATATCTTCCCTTCTCCCTATACCCTCTTGTCCCCTGGATACCCTCTCGTCCCCTGGATACCCTCTCGTCCCCTCCCTATACCCTCTCGTCCCCTGGATACCCTCTCGTCCCCTCCCTATACCCTCTTGTCCCCTGGATACCCTCTCGTCCCCTCCCTATATCCTCTTGTCCCCTGGATACCCTCTCGTCCCCTCCCTATACCCTCTTGTCCCCTGGATACCCTCTCGTCCCCTCCCTATACCCTCTCGTCCCCTCCCTATACCCTCTCGTCCCCTCCCTATACCCTCTCGTCCCCTCCCTATACCCTCTCGTTCCCTGGATACCCTCTCGTCCCCTCCCTATACCCTCTCGTCCCCTCCCTATACCCTCTCTCCCCTCTATATACCATCTCTTTCCCTCTCCCTGTACCCTCTCTGGCCCTCTCCCTATTCCCTCTCTTCCCATCTCACTTTGCCCTCTCTCCCCCTCTGTAAGCATCTGTATGTTTTATTTCCTCAACAAAAAACCCAAACCACATTCTCAGACAGAAGCAATAAAATCAACTAACAAACAAAGTAAAAGTCATTTTAGAACCGTATTCTGATTTTTTATACTCCTCGGGGCTTGGGGGTGGAAACGCCCTCTCTTCCCATCCATTCCATCCCATCTATATTTTGAAATCTAACTTTATTGCCTCAATAAGAAGCTCGTCTGACCTGCGGCGCTGTTGCTACCCCACCAATCCGAAGCGATCCCCCACCTCTTAGCAACGACCCATGCTGCATCCGAGACTAACTGACCCAAAAGAGGAGCATAAATATAAATTTAGTCACAGAAACTAATAGCATCATTAGACTCGATGAAAAACTCGCTACAATAAAGGACTCTCCTTCCTCCCTCAACTGATGGCAGCAGACCTCTGCACGAGACTGGAACAGGCATCAATGAAAAAAACATAAAATATAATGTTTCCTGAACAGACGGAGTCTCGTACTCTGTATACTTCTATTGATGATGACTCTATAAAGTTTAAACACGCATGTGCCACCGAATATGGCTATTTAGTCAAAGTTCGTCCTGCTCCTAATTATGCTCGTAGCTTATTCGTTGCTGCACATTAACATCATCATGATGTGAAATGCCGTAACTGGTGAAATGGTAGAGTTCAGTTAAATCCTGCAGGAAAATACTTCGGGATGAACTCACTCATGCAGTCTCTGTCCTATCTCACTCATTCTCCTATCTCCCAGTCTATCTCACTCTCTCCTATCTCACCCAGTCTCTCTCCTATCTCATTCAGTCTCTCTCGTATCTCACTCATTCTCTCTTCTTTCTCACTCATTCTCTCTTCTTTCTCACTCAGTCTCTCTCCTATCTCACTCATTCTTTCTTCTTTCTCACTCATTCTCTCTCCTATCTCACTCATTCTTTCTTCTTTCTCACTCATTCTCTCTCCTATCTCACTCATTCTCTCTCCTATCTCACTCAGTCTCTCTCCTATCTCACTCAGTCTCTCTCCCACCTCACTCAGTCTCTCTCCTTTCCCACTCAGTCTCTCTCCTATCTTATCCAGTCTCTCTCCCACCTCACTCAGTCTCTCTCCTTTCCCACTCAGTCTCTCTCCTATCTCACTCAGTCTCTCTCCTTTCTCACTCAGTCTCTCTCCTATCTCACTCAGTCTCTCTCCCACCTCACTCAGTCTCTCTCCTTTCCCACTCAGTCTCTCTCCTATCTCACTCAGTCTCTCTCCAATCTCACTCAGTCTCTCTCCTATCTCACTCAGTCTCTCTCCCACCTCACTCAGTCTCTCTCCTTTCCCACTCAGTCTCTCTCCTATCTCACTCAGTCTCCCTCCAATCTCACTCAGTCTCTCTCCCACCTCACTCAGTCTCTCTCCTTTCCCACTCAGTCTCTCTCCTATCTCATCCAGTCTCTCCCCTCTCGTAAACAGTAAAAATAGATAGCGAGTTTGCAGAACACACGCTAATCCCCTGGGCAGTATGCGCCCTCTACCTGTCACCGGATATTTCAGTATATTTTTTTCAGCACAGTGGAATTCCTGAACCGACAGCACGCAGAGATGTGGAGACACAAGGAATGGAGAAATTTTTGTTTACAACCGAAAAAAACGCAAAACTTCATCACCACCCAATGAGGAAGTACTGAACAGGTCACTCAAAACCTGACCTACAAAGACTGGAGAGGGGGCTTTGACAGCAGTCGGGTCTCTGTAGTCAGAGGTTGATAAAAATTTTTGACAAAAAATGTCATAAGAAACGCAGTCAAGAAGGCTGAGGACCCTGGAGTGCAAGGAAGCCCCGGGTTCTTCAAACAACTGTAGTCTGAGTGTGTGGTGCCGTTTTTCAACTGATTGACTTGTTCTTTCTTATCGCACCCCATCTCTCTCCTGCCTCACCTCGTCTCTCTCCTGTCTCACTCAGTCTCTTTCCTGTCTCATCCCGTCTCTCTCCTATCTCACCCCGTCTCTCTCCTATCTCACCCCGTCTCTCACCTGTCTCACTCATTCTCTCCTATCTCACCCCGTCTCTCTCCTATCGCACCCCGTCTCTCTCCTGCCTCACCTCGTCTCTCTCCTATCGCACCCCGTTTCTCTCCTATCTCACCCGTCTCTCTCCTATCTCACTCAGTCTCTCTCCTGTCTCATCCCGTCTCTCTCCTATCTCACCCCGTCTCTCTCCTATCGCACCCCTTTTCTCTCCTATCTCACCCGTCTCTCTCCTATCTCACTCAGTCTCTCTCCTGTCTCATCCCGTCTCTCTCCTATCTCACCCCGTCTCTCTCCTATCGCACCCCTTTTCTCTCCTATCTCACCCGTCTCTCTCCTATCTCACTCAGTCTCTCTCCTGTCTCATCCCGTCTCTCTCCTATCTCACCCCGTCTCTCTCCTATCGCACCCCGTTTCTCTCCTATCTCACCCGTCTCTCTCCTATCTCACTCAGTCTCTCTCCTGTCTCATCCCGTCTCTCTCCTATCTCACCCCGTCTCTCTCCTATCGCACCCCGTTTCTCTCCTATCTCACCCGTCTCTCTCCTATCTCACTCAGTCTCTCTCCTGTCTCATCCCGTCTCTCTCCTATCTCACCCCGTCTCTCTCCTATCGCACCCCGTTTCTCTCCTATCTCACCCGTCTCTCTCCTATCTCACTCAGTCTCTCTCCTGTCTCATCCCGTCTCTCTCCTATCTCACCCCGTCTCTCTCCTATCGCACCCCGTCTCTCTCCTATCTCACTCAGTCTCTCTCCTGTCTCATCCCGTCTCTCTCCTATCTCACCCAGTCTCTCACCTGTCTCACTCATTCTCTCCTATCTCACCCCGTCTCTCACCTGTCTCACTCATTCTCTCCTATCTCACTCCATCTCTAGTCTTTCCCATCTCTATCAGTCTCTCCAAATCTCCCTCCACTCTCTCCAATCTCAACTGTATAGCCAAATATTATTTACAAAAATACGAACAATTCAAACTGAAATCAAGTCAATAGTAGAAAAATTGGTTTGGGAGTTTTGGGAAGAGTCGCAACTCCAGACTCCGGTCCTAGGTTTCCTTGTCACGACCGACTGAAGTCGCAGCAGCAGCAGCAACAGCAACAGCAATTGACAGTTTGTTGATCCGAAACCACCCAACAACACTCTCTTCTAGAAGAGAAGCCATTTCCACAGTTTACACCGGAAAAAAATCACCACTCGAGACCCCACACGAGGCTTAGTGCGGGGGAGGCACACGGCCTGTTTACACCGCCACCGCCACCGCAACTCATATCCTCATCGCTAGAAATTAGTCCAAATATTTATGCCAAAAAGACCCCCCCCCCGCCATCGTGTCTGCAAAGCCCTCATTCAAACTTCTAAACTGCGAAGGATAATTCATCCGATCTGCGCAGATTCCCACTGCTAATATCCCTCGACTTTTCGTGTCCAGCTTGATTATATATACAATGCCATCAGCGGAATAAAGCTATACTGATTGGCTTGGAGACAAGAGAAGTCGAAAGGAAAGTGGCTCTCGCAGATGCTGAGCTGGCCAAGTACGTCAGGTTGGCAACTAATTAGTGAATACTCTGTAAACAGAGGGATTTTGTAATAGCGGGATTTGGGATAGGAATTATGATTATGGAACTCTGGGTACTTACTACTGACGGGGGGCGCAGGCGCCGCGAAGGGGAGGGGATTCCCTCCCCTGGGTAGGGGATTAGGATCAACATTATGTGATTCCGAATGGGAATTGGGATTGGGATCATGGGATTCTGAATGGGGATTAGGATTATGGGATTCTGGATAAGGATTAGGATTATGGGATTCTGGTTGGGGATAAGGATTATGGGATTCTGGTTGGGGATTAGGATTATGGGATTCTGAATGGGGATTAGGATTATGGGATTCTGGTTGGGGATTAGGATTATGGGATTCTGGTTGGGGATTAGGATTATGGGATTCTGAATGGGGATTAGGATTATGGGATTCTGGTTGGGGATTAGGATTATGGGATTCTGGTTGGGGATTAGGATTATGGGATTCTGAATGGGGATTAGGATTATGGGATTCTGGTTGGGGATTAGGATTATGGGATTCTGGATGGGGATTAGGATTATGGGATTCTGGATGGGGATTAGGATTATGGGATTCTGGATGGGGATTAGGATTATGGGATTCTGGATAAGGATAAGGATTATGGGATTCTGGATGGGGATTAGGATTATGGGATTCTGGATGGGGATTAGGATTATGGGATTCTGGATAAGGATTAGGATTATGGGATTCTGGATGGGGATTAGGATTATGGGATTCTGGATGGGGATTAGGATTATGGGATTCTGGATGGGGATTAGGATTATGGGATTCTGGATGGGGATTAGGATTATGGGATTCTGGATGGGGATTAGGATTATGGGATTCTGGATAAGGATTAGGATTATGGGATTCTGGATGGGGATTAGGATTAGGATTATGGGATTCTGGATGGGGATTAGGATTATGGGATTCTGGATGGGGATTAGGATTATGGGATTCTGAATGGGGATTAGGATTATGGGATTCTGGATAAGGATTAGGATTATGTGATTCTGGTTGGGGATTAGGATTATGGGATTCTGGTTGGGGATTAGGATTATGGGATTCTGGTTGGGGATTAGGATTATGGGATTCTGGTTGGGGATTAGGATTATGGGATCAAAAGACAAAAGATTTCAAAATTGCACCAAGCAACGCATTGAAACAATTCAAACAGAACTTGCGCAATATTTTCCTCTGGCTAAAAGCAAAATATTGTTTATTTATTTCTGTTGACAAAATCAGCAAACTCAAGCAAATAATGATTGTGCTCTACCAACAGCATACTATTAGTAGACAGATCAATTGTTGCGGAATAATAATAAAAAAGCTTCAATTTATAAACGAAGAAAAATATTTGCGACCGAGGTTTAAATTGAAGACACAGAGAAAGGGAAATTTAAAATAGAACTTACCTAGTAGCCTACTGTAAGTAGAAACAAGTAGTTTACAAGCAAACAAGATTTATTCATTAAAAAGTAAGATGCCGGCTTACAAAAGTAGAATATATGGGTTGGCAACTGGGTTTAAAGTTTGAAGTAACACGTGGAGCCGCCACATACTACTTGTGTACTATCAGTAGCACACTATAAAACCCAAGTAGAATATAATGCAGTTAAAATTAGAAATCTGTGAAATGTTTTGGGGCCAAAGATTTGCTTAAAAAATATTTAAACTTGTTGCTAAGGTATAAAGGTGGATTAAACATCGGGATATAAAAGGTTAACCCTTACTAAGCAAAATGATATATACTTACTACTACTACTGCAACTACTATTACGGCTACATGTACTAAGAATTGGCTGCTAGCAGTTGAGCACCAGAAAAATACACTGGATAGACGGAGAGTGCCTGGATAAAACAAAAAATAGGCGCGTAAAGGCTGCGTACTGACCGGACTACTAGCAGTAGTGAAGCGGGACACCGCGCTGCTTCATGCGGTGGCTCATGGCCGAAGTTTGTGCTGACAGGTATGCGAGTGCACATATTGGGCAGGCGATGGAGACTTCAGACAGACAGACAGACAGACAGACAGACAGACAGACACTCAGACAGACAGACAGACAGACAGACAGACAGACAGACAGACAGACAGACAGTCAGACAGACAGACAGACAGACAGACAGACAGTCAGACAGTCAGACAGACAGTCAGACAGACAGACAGACAGACAGACACACAGACAGACAGACAGACAGACAGACAGACAGACAGACAGACAGACAGACAGACAGACAGACAGTCAGACAGACAGACAGACAGACAGACAGACAGACAGACAGACAGACAGACAGACAGACAGTCAGACAGTCAGACAGACAGTCAGACAGACAGACAGACAGACAGACACACAGACAGACAGACAGACAGACAGACAGACAGACAGACAGACAGACAGTCAGACAGACAGACAGACAGACACAGATAGACAGTCAGACAGATAGACAGACAGACAGACAGACAGACAGACAGACAGACAGACAGACAGACAGACAGACAGACAGACAGACACGCCCCAGAACACCAACGCATGTTCAGTTCCTTCAGACACATAATCATTATATCACACGTCAGCCTCCACTTAAAGCGTGCGCGCTCAGAAAATCAATGAATTGGTTACAGCATAATGCATAATTAATATGAATTGAATAACAGAAACTTAGCCAGTCTACTATCAGTAGTGATCAAGCATAATAGCTCTGACCAACAACAGCGTCAGACAGCAATGAAAGCTGGTCTGGCGTGAACTTGTCCCTGTCCCGCTCCCAGCCGTCCTGGTGTGTACGCTTGAAATCGTTCACAGCTTTTCTAGCGGCTGTACCGACTTGACCGGAGGCTGACAGAGACAGCTGGCAGAGGCGGGCCACCAGCTCAGGCAGGTGATCCGGCACCGTGTACGGGTGCGCGGAGACCGCGGCGCATAGGCCGAGAACACCTGCGTGCCTGGATGGGGGAGATAGACGGGATGGGTGATTTTTAAGATTAAATTCTGTAGGGTATGGGATTCTGTATGATATGTGATTCTGTAGGGTATGGGAGTCTGTGGGGTATGGGATTCTGTAGGGTATGTGATTCTGTAGGGTATGGGATTCTGTATGATATGTGATTCTGTAGGGTATGGGAGTCTGTGGGGTATGGGAATCTGTAGGGTATGTGATTCTGTAGGGTATGGGATTCTGTATGATATGTGATTCTGTAGGGTATGGGAGTCTGTGGGGTATGGGATTCTGTAGGGTATGTGATTCTGTATGATATGTGATTCTGTATGATATGTGATTCTGTGGGGTATGGGATTCTGTATGATATGTGATTCTGTAGGGTATGGGATTCTGTAGGGTAAGTGATTCTGTAGGGTATGTGATTCTGTAGGGTATGGGAGTCTGTGGGGTATGTGATTCTGTATGATATGTGATTCTGTAGGGTATGGGAGTCTGTGGGGTATGGGATTCTGTAGGGTATGTGATTCTGTATGATATGTGATTCTGTATGATATGTGATTCTGTGGGGTATGGGATTCTGTATGATATGTGATTCTGTAGGGTATGGGATTCTGTAGGGTATGTGATTCTGTAGGGTATGTGATTCTGTAGGGTATGGGATTCTGTAGGGTATGGGATTCTGTAGGGTATGTGATTCTGTAGGGTATGGGAGTCTGTGGGGTATGGGATTCTGTAGAATATGGGATTCTGTGGGGCATGGGATTTTGTAGGGTATGAGAGTCTGAATGATGGATTCAAATGAGAAGATACTGTACCAGCTTTACTGTACCAACCCAAAGAAAAAAGCCTCACTTGACAACCGGGTCCTTGGACTGAGTCATCCGGCCCATCTGATGCAACAGTTCATCTGTCCATTCGCACAGTCCGCAGGCCATCAGCCCGCCCAGAGCCTGGCTGGCGCACTCTCTGACCTCGACAGTGGGATCGGACAGTCTGTCCAGCACCAGGGCTCGCAGCTTGCCAGGGTCCAATTGGAACGCGTTGTGATAGGCCAGGCCTTGTAGCAGGTTGAGTGCTGCCCTGCGGCCCTGCCATCTGGTAGTGTCGGACAGAGCGGCCGACAAGGACTCGGCTAGGAGGCCGGAATCCTTGGCTAGGACTAGTACGGCTGGCAGGTGTTGGAGACAGCTTTTTATCTGGAATTTGAAATGACCCAGTTAAAAATTTGTGTTTTTTTGAGAATCGAAGGGAAATTAGAAAGCTACTCGTATTTATGGATTTGAGGAGATTGTGTTTCCCATTTGGTAATTTTGTGAATTAGGAATTCCGATTTGGGGATTTTAGGGATTAAGTTTCGGAACCCCCTTGTAGGGATTCTGTGGATTATGTATCCCATGTACGGATTAGAGGGGTTAGAGATTTAGGGATTTAGGGATTCAGGGATTACGATTCCTTTTTAGGGATTCGAGGGATTAGAAATCCCATTTAAGGATTTGAGGGATTTAGGAATCCCCATTCAGGGATCTGGGGGATAAAGAATCTTCAGGATTTGGGGGATTAGGAATCCCATTTGGGTATTCGGGGAATTAGGAATCCTCAGTTAGGGATTCGGGGATTAGGAATCCTCAGTTAGGGATTCGGGGGATTAGAAATCCTCAGTTAGGGATTCGGGGGATTAGGAATCCTCAGTTAGGGATTCGGGGATTAGGAATCTTCAGTTAGGGATTTGGGGATTAGAAATCCCCGTCTAGGGATTCGGGGGATTAGGAATCCCGTCTAGGGATTCGGGGATTAGGAATCCTCAGTTAGGGATTCGGGGGATTAGGGTTAGGGATTCGGGGATTAGGAATCCTCAGTTAGGGATTCGGGGGATTAGGAATCCTGAGTTAGGGATTCGGGGGATTAGGAATCCTCAGTTAGGGATTCGGGGGATTAGAAATCCCCGTCTAGGGATTCGGGGGATTAGGAATACCCGTCTAGGGATTCGGGGGATTAGGAATCCCCAGTTAGGGATTCGGTAACAGATTCCATTCTGTAACAAATCTCATTCATAGCAAATCCCTCACCTTGTCGTCGTCAGTCTTGACAGATTGCAAGGCCCTACACAGCGGTCCAATGGAGCCGCAAACCAGTCGGGGCAGCGGCTTCCTCAGCACCGACAAATGATTGGCCAGAGCCCAGATCAAAGTTTTAAACGCGGCGCTTTCAACCGGCGATTCGTTCAAAGCGGCTAAGAATGCTTTAGCAGCCGAGTCGCCCAGACAGTCGAGACAGTGACAGAGACAGGCTCGCCTAGAAGACCGAATCGATTCGGAGTCGGCGAAGGGGCCGGCTAGCTGGCGCTGGTTAAGCAGATCGTTGAGCAAAGCCTCCATGCGGCTGGGGTAGCGCCACTTGCCGAACTGCAGCAGCAGGCGCTGCACGGTGAACAGCAGGCAGTACCGAGCCGATGTTGCAGACGAATTATTGGTCGAAGCATCCAACGACGGCGTGAAATTTTCAGCGTCAAATCCGGCGACGCGAGTGCCGATCGGGTCGGCCAGAGGCCAGAGGATGGCCGGGTCCAGATTGTTGCACAGGAACCGGTTCACGTAGCTGGTGCGCCACGTGTCCCACGTGTCTGTGGACGGCTGGCACTGGGTAATTGGGAGTGGGGATTAGGAAGCTGGATTGAGGTGATGAGGGGCATTGGGAATCTGGGTTGGGAAAATGAGGGGATTTGAGAATCTGGGTTGGGATAATAAGGGGATTTGAGAATATGGGTTGGGATGATGACGGGATTTGAGACTATAGGTTGGGATAATGAGGGGATTTGAGAATATGGGTTGGCATGATGAAGGGATTTGAGAATCTTGGTTGGGATAATGAGGGGATTTGAGAATATGGGTTGGCATGATGAAGGGATTTGAGAATCTTGGTTGGGATAATGAGGGGATTTGAGAATATGGGTTGGGATGATGACGGGATTTGAGACTATAGGTTGGGATAATGAGGGGATTTGAGAATATGGGTTGGCATGATGAAGGGATTTGAGAATCTTGGTTGGGATAATGAGGGGATTTGAGAATATGGGTTGGGATGATGACGGGATTTGAGACTATAGGTTGGGATAATGAGGGGATTTGAGAATATGGGTTGGGATTATGAGAGGATGTGAGAATATGGGTTGGGATTATAAGGGGATTTGAGAATCTGGGTTGGCATGATGAAGGGATTTGAGAATATGGGTTGGGATAATGAGGGGATTTGAGAATCTGGGTTGGGATAATGAGGGGATTTGAGAATATGGGTTGGGATAATGAGGGGATTTGAGAATATGGGTTGGGATAATGAGGGGATTTGAGAATATGGGTTGGGATGATAAAGGGAATAAAGAATCTGGGTTGGTTTGATAAAGGGATTTGAGAATCTCGAGTGGGATGATAAAGAGATTTGAGAACCTGGGTTGCGATAAGATCATGATGAAAGGAGTCTGGGTCAATCCAAACATACTAAATCTTTAGGATGCTAAAGGGAATTAAGCATCAAAACAGGGATACACAGCTCACATTAAACAGCGCAGGCAGCAGACAGGTCTGGTACAGTTCATTCCTATCCTCTGACAGCCAGTGCTTAGTCCCGGCAACTAAGGCAAACCACATTGTAGACCCCAGACTGTGGCAGGCCTGATGCGTTTCAGCGTCGGAAGATTCGGCCAGGAGATCCGCCAGAGGCGATCGAAAACTGGCGGCACCTTTGGGCCCGGCGACTCGGGTGACGCAGGTGACGAAATGAGCGAAGCTGGCTAAGAAATTGTCGTTAAGGCCACCGCGGCTGCGGCAGTAGCCTAACAGGCTGGTCCACGTTGCTGGTGCAGCCAGGTGGTCCAGGATCTGCGTGTGGTCGGGATTTCGGATTAGGAATGATCATGAGCATGGCGATTCTAGAAGGCAGAGGGCGATTCTAAAAGACAGGGCGATTCTAAAATAAGCGGGGCGATTCTAAAAGACAGGGCTACTCTAAAAAACAGGGGCGATTCTAAAAGACAGGGGCGATTCTAAAAGACAGAAGCGATTCTAAAATAGACAGGGGCGATTCTAAAATAGACAGGGGCGATTCTAAAAGACAGAGGCGATTCTTAAAGACAGGGGCGATTCTAAAAAGACAGGGGCGATTCTAAAATAGACAGGGGCGATTCTAAAATAGACAGGGGCGATTCTAAAATAGACAGGGGCGATTCTAAAAAAAGCGGGGCGATTCTAAAATAAGCAGGGCGTTTCAAAAATAGACAGGGGCGATTCTAAAATAAGCATAGCGATTATAAAATAAGCAGGGCGATTCTAAAATAGACAGGGGCGATTCTAAAATAGACAGGGGCGATTCTAAAAGACAGGCGATTCTTAAAGACAGGGGCGATTCTAAAATAGACAGGGGCGATTCTAAAATAGACTGGGGCGATTCTAAAAAAGCGGGGCGATTCTAAAATAAGCAGGGCGTTTCAAAAATAGACAGGGGCGATTCTAAGGGGCGATTCTAAAATAAGCAGGGCGATTCTAAAATAGACAGGGGCGATTCTAAAATAGACAGGGGCGATTCTAAAATAGACAGGGGCGATTCTAAAATAGACAGGGGCGATTCTAAAAGACAGGCGATTCTTAAAGACAGGGGCGATTCTAAAATAGACAGGGGCGATTCTAAATAGACTGGGGCGATTCTAAAAGACAGGCGATTCTTAAAGACAGGGGCGATTCTAAAATAGACAGGGGCGATTCTAAAATAGACTGGGGCGATTCTAAAATAAGCGGGGCGATTCTAAAATAAGCAGGGCGATTCTAAAATAGACAGGGGCGATTCTAAAATAAGCATAGCGATTCTAAAATAAGCAGGGCGATTCTAAAATAGACAGGGGCGATTCTAAAATAGACAGGGGCGATTCTAAAAGACAGAGGCGATTCTTAAAGACAGGGGCGATTCTAAAAAGACGGGGGCGATTCTAAAAGACAGGGGCGATTCTAAAAGACAGGGGCGATTCTAAAAGACAGGGGCGATTCTAAAACAGACAGGGGCGATTCTAAAACAGACAGGGGCGATTCTAAAAGACAGGGGCGATTCTAAAAAGACAGGGGCGGTTCTAAAATAGAAAGGGGCGATTCTAAAAGACAGGGGCGATTCTAAAAGACAGGGGCGATTCTAAAAAGACAGGGGCGATTCTAAAATAGAAAGGGGCGATTCTAAAATAGACAGGGGCGATTCTAAAATAGAAAGGGGCGATTCTAAAAGACAGGGGCGATTCTAAAAGACAGGGGCGATTCTAAAACAGACAGGGGCGATTCTAAAACAGACAGGGGCGATTCTAAAAGACAGGGGCGATTCTAAAAGACAGGGGCGATTCTAAAACAGACAGGGGCGATTCTAAAATAGACAGGGGCGATTCTAAAATAGACTGGGGCGATTCTAAAAAAAGCGGGGCGATTCTAAAATAAGCAGGGCGTTTCAAAAATAGACAGGGGCGATTCTAAAATAAGCAGGGCGATTCTAAAATAGACAGGGGCGATTCTAAAATAGACAGGGGCGATTCTAAAATAGACAGGGGCGATTCTAAAATAGACAGGGGCGATTCTAAAAGACAGGCGATTCTTAAAGACAGGGGCGATTCTAAAATAGACAG
Source organism: Macrostomum lignano (assembly GCA_002269645.1). Lineage (NCBI taxonomy): Eukaryota > Metazoa > Platyhelminthes > Macrostomidae > Macrostomum > Macrostomum lignano. The sequence goes on along the minus strand of NIVC01002528.1, from coordinate 71,278 downwards.
GGGCGATTCTAAAATAGACTGGGGCGATTCTAAAAGACAGGCGATTCTTAAAGACAGGGGCGATTCTAAAATAGACAGGGGCGATTCTAAAATAGACTGGGGCGATTCTAAAATAAGCGGGGCGATTCTAAAATAAGCAGGGCGATTCTAAAATAGACAGGGGCGATTCTAAAATAAGCATAGCGATTCTAAAATAAGCAGGGCGATTCTAAAATAGACAGGGGCGATTCTAAAATAGACAGGGGCGATTCTAAAAGACAGAGGCGATTCTTAAAGACAGGGGCGATTCTAAAAGACGGGGGCGATTCTAAAAGACAGGGGCGATTCTAAAAGACAGGGGCGATTCTAAAAGACAGGGGCGATTCTAAAACAGACAGGGGCGATTCTAAAACAGACAGGGGCGATTCTAAAAGACAGGGGCGATTCTAAAAAGACAGGGGCGGTTCTAAAATAGAAAGGGGCGATTCTAAAAGACAGGGGCGATTCTAAAAGACAGGGGCGATTCTAAAAAGACAGGGGCGATTCTAAAATAGAAAGGGGCGATTCTAAAAGACAGGGGCGATTCTAAAAGACAGGGGCGATTCTAAAACAGACAGGGGCGATTCTAAAACAGACAGGGGCGATTCTAAAAGACAGGGGCGATTCTAAAAGACAGGGGCGATTCTAAAACAGACAGGGGCGATTCTAAAACAGACAGGGGCGATTTTAAAATAGACAGGGATGATTCTTAAAGTCATGGGCATTCTAAAGAGACAGAATGGTTGGACCGATCCTTGCAAAAATAATCTAAGATTTGAAGGACAACTCACCAATTGCAAACTCTCGTCCAATTTGCAATCAACATAATCTGGCGGGGCATTGGGATCGCGCACTTGAAACACCGCATTAGACTTGCTGTCAGGAAAGCCAAACACGTGATCGCAGCCGTTGCGATACCAATCAGAGTGAACCACAATCGAAGAGGATTGATCGGTGAAGACTGCAGAGCCAGCCGGCTGAGGCGGCGGCAGCAGGACTCGACCAGCTCGCCGCTTCCTACGCCAGACGTAAGCAGCCAGACAGGCGAAGGCTCGCTCCCTGCACCTGACATTCACGTCTAGAGTTATTTTTAGAAAGAACTGCACCCATTGCTGACTGGGCAGGTGGCGCGGGTGCAGAATGAACTGCAGAGAGTCCACAGTCAGATGGGTGCACTTCCAACCGCTGCTGCGGTCTTGCAGTTCGGCCAGTTCGGCGACAACCTTGTTAGCTAAATCTGGATCGTGCGTGCCCAATGAGTGATAGTTGCGAGACATCTGCACTACGCAAGAGCGGATGAGGGCCTCCACCTGGAATGCAAATGGCTTTGTTGAACTCACACTACTGTGACGTCATGAAGGCGATCGGGACTAATAATTAAGTAACTATATGACGTCATTTGAGACTGTAGATTGAAGTCTAATTATCGGTCATACAGTGGCTAAGATGAGGGTAATAATAGGGGTCATAGAGTGACACACAATCAATGTAATCAGGGGTCATACCGTGACGATCTCAATCAGGTGTAACCAAGGGTTATAGAGTGACCCACAATCAGGTGTGACTAGGGGTTATAGAGTGACCCACAATCAGGTGTAACTAGGGGTTATAGAGTGACCCACAATCAGGTGTAACTAGGGGTCATAGTGACCCACAATCAGGTGTAACTAGGGGTCATAGTGACCCACAATCAGGTGTGACTAGGGGTTATAGAGTGACCCACAATCAGGTGTAACTAGGGGTTATAGAGTGACCCACAATCAGGTGTAACTAGGGGTCATAGAGTGACCCACAATCAGGTGTAACTAGGGGTTATAGAGTGACCCACAATCAGGTGTGACTAGGGGTCATAGAGTGACCCACAATCAGGTGTAACTAGGGGTCATAGAGTGACCCACAATCAGGTGTAACTAGGGGTTATAGAGTGACCCACAATCAGGTGTAACTAGGGGTTATAGAGTGACCCACAATCAGGTGTAACTAGGGGTCATAGTGACCCACAATCAGGTGTAACTAGGGGTCATAGTGACCCACAATCAGGTGTAACTAGGGGTTATAGAGTGACCCACAATCAGGTGTGACTAGGGGTTATAGAGTGACCCACAATCAGGTGTAACTAGGGGTTATAGAGTGACCCACAATCAGGTGTGACTAGGGGTTATAGAGTGACCCACAATCAGGTGTAACTAGGGGTTATAGAGTGACCCACAATCAGGTGTAACTAGGGGTTATAGAGTGACCCACAATCAGGTGTAACTAGGGGTCATAGTGACCCACAATCAGGTGTAACTAGGGGTCATAGTGACCCACAATCAGGTGTAACTAGGGGTTATAGAGTGACCCACAATCAGGTGTAACTAGGGGTCATAGTGACCCACAATCAGGTGTGACTAGGGGTCATACAGGAACTCGGCTCCAAATAAAGACCGGTTTATCGTGACCCATATTCGGGCAATGTGGGTCAGACACAGGAGCCAATACAGTACATACCTCGGCCTTGTTACTATGATCAGAGAGCTGTACAGTAGCCAGGCAGCGGCACAAAATCCGACGAGCTTGCCAATCTGGCACGTAGAACAGGTGATTGATAGCAGCGTAACCCGGAGCTGTGCCGCCAATCATTAGGGTTAGTGCGCCGAGAACCTGCAAGAGTGATAAAAAAAGGTAAACAGTAACAATAGCTGCTATACAGTTAATATTGCATATTACATAGCAACCGGGCCATGACGACAACATAAAATTGTCTGACCATGAAAAATTCAATAACAACCAGGCGCTATGATAGTTCCATAGCAACGTACCAGAGCATATGATGATGGTACCATAGTAACCAGTACATAGAAGCACCATAGCAACCATTCTATAGAAACAGCATAGCAACCAGGCCATAGAAACACCATAGCAACCAGATCATAGAACCACCAATCAACCAGATCATAGAACCACTATAGCAACCAGGCCATAGAAACACCATAGCAACCAGGCCATAGAAACATCATAGCAACCATTCTATAGAAACACCATAGCAACTAGGCCATAGAAACACCTTAGCAACGTCAAATAAAAAGCACCTTATTCTCAATGCATCTAAAACAAATACCTCCAGCCCTACCTGATGCTCGCAATCGCTCGAGGCCAACCGTTCAAGCCCAGGCGCCAGCAGCCGGAATCCGCTAATAATGGGTCCCAGTTCAGTGCACAGCCGCACCAGAGCAACGGAGGCATCAGTTGACACGGTCCTATACGGACTGCCAACTAGACCAATCAACTGGTCAACAATATCCGGCAGGCGACTGTTAGCTCTGGGCCAGGCTAACTGACTGCGCAGCTGACAGAAACCTGTCAGACGGCGTAGATGTCGTGTTGCCGAGTCCTGACCGCGGCCAAGCTCCAGCAGCCAGTCGGACTCGGCGTTGTCGCGCAGTCGGAGTACGTCTAACGTGCTGGTGACTGAGACTCGAGGACCAGGCAGCATTAAAGCCGTGATGCCGGCGATTGCCTGACAGTTGAGAGAGACGGGGGTTCGAATCTGCTGTTTTATGGGATATCCCTTGAGAAAGCGATTCTTTGAATGTTCTTGATTCTTGGAACGAGTTAAGGATGTTTTTTTGGAATGAGAGTTAGGTATGTTTCTTGGAACGAGCTAGGGATGTTTCCTGGAATGAGTTAGGGGTGTTTCTTGGAATGAGTTAGGGGTGTTTCTTGGAATGAATTATGCGTGTTTCCTGGAATGAGTTAGGGGTGTTTCTTGGAATAAGTAAGGTGTGTTTCTTGGAATGACCTAAGTGTTTCTTAGAATGAGTTAGGTATGTTTCTTGGAATGACTTAGGTGTGTTTCTTGGAATAGAGCTCGGGATGTTTCTTGAACTGCTCTGACGGACGATTTTAGGAATACCTTAAGTATTATATGGGGATGACTCATCCACATTTTTGGAACGCTTTAAGGCCTATTCTAAGATACTTTAGAGATTCAGTCGTTACAATGAAAGAATAGCAGCAAACCTGTTGCAATATTTCGCTCAAATCGGTGGCAGCGATAGCCTTAGCCAGTCTGACAAACAAATCCAACAGAATCTGTCGAGCGTCGCGTTTCTCTTCTCCCTCGTTGCCAAGTTGAATTCTTAATTGGGCTGCAGAGTCGCCGCCTCTTCTCAGCAGGTGACTGGGCAGCTTGGGGCCTTGACGCAGGCTGACGGATAGCGGATAGTCAGACGGTGGAGCAGCGTTGGAGTCCGTGGGATCGTCCGCCTCATTTGGCGGCGGCGACAGAACTTGCCAAGCTGATTGAGCGAATGCTGACAGACAGCTGACACAGCGAAGCAGATCCTGAATGGGGATTGAGGCCAGCTTTGTGTTTACACTGGCTGATGAGATTATCCTGATTGATGAGATGTGTTTAACCTGATTGATGAGGTGTTTACACTGATTGATGAGATCTGTTTATCCTGATTGACGAGGTGTGTTTACACTGATTGATGAGGTGTGTTTACACTGATTGATGAGGTGTGTTTACACTGATTGACGAGGTGTGTTTACACTGATTGATGAGATGTGTTTACACTGATTGATGAGATGTGTTTACACTGATTGATGAGGTGTGTTTACACTGATTGATGGGATGTTTTTATCCTGATTGATGAGATGTGTTTATCCTGATTGATGAGATGTGTTTATCCTGATTGATGAGGTGTGTTTACACTGATTGATGAGGTGTGTTTACACTGATTGATGAGGTGTGTTTACACTGATTGATGAGGTGTGTTTACACTGATTGATGAGGTGTGTTTACAGTTTACACTGATTGATGAGGTGTGTTTATACTGATTGATGAGATGTGTTTATCCTGAATGATGAGGTGTGTTTATTCCTGATTGACGAGGTGTGTTTACACTGATTGATGAGGTGTGTTTATACTGATTGATGAGATGTGTTTATCCTGAATGATGAGGTGTGTTTATTCCTGATTGACGAGGTGTGTTTATCCTGATTGATGAGGTGTGTTTACACTGATTGATGAGGTGTGTTTACACTGATTGATGAGATGTGTTTACACTGATTGATGAGATGTGTTTACACTGATTGACGAGGTGTGTTTACACTGATTGACGAGGTGTGTTTATACTGATTGATGAGATGTGTTTACACTGATTGATGAGGTGTGTTTACAAATAAACTCATTAAACCAATGCCAACCTGCTTCTCCAACACGTTAGTCTCGTCAAGATGCTCAGTCAACAGTTGCACCTCAGGCCAGAGAAACTTGTCCGCCATCCATTGCACCAGCTGGAGCTCCTCCTGACGCGGCCGATGCCAGGACACGGTCATCTCCTTCAGTCGGCAGCGCTCACCCCAGCCAATTTTCCTATAGGCCTGGCAGTCCAGGGTCGGATAGAGCTCCACTAGCAGACCGCCCGTGGACAGTTCGACAAACAGTCGCTGGGCTAATTTCGATAGCCGCTTATCTTTAGCCCGCAGACAGCAGCGCAATACGTAGGCCAGCTGATCTCTGCCAGCTATCAGACAGTTGTCAATAAAGGTGTCAGTATTTGACACAGCATTCTCTAGGGCGGCAATGTCCCACAGCAGTTTGGAGCTGACTCGCTCCTCCTGAGCAACTTCGGGCCCGCCTTCGGCTTCCAATGTGGCCACCGCCTGTTCGATGCACCTGGGTGGCGAGAGAGATGCGATTGATATATTGAATAAAACTTCTGTCGCCAAGGCGATGGCACTTTTAATAATGTGTTGTCACTTAAACGATTTCGTTTCTTAGTAGTCTAGCTATCTTAATCTTCATCCCATTTCTCGCTTCATTCCCACTCATTCCAGTCTCTACTTCTCACTCAGTCCAATCTCTACTTCTCACTCAGTCCAATCTCTACTTCTCACTCAGTCCAATCTCTACTTCTCACCCATTCCCATCTCTACTTCTCACTCAGTCCAATCTCTACTTCTCACTCAGTCCAATCTCTACTTATCACTCAGTCCAATCTCTACTTATCACTCATTCCCATCTCTACTTCTCACTCATTCCAATCTCTACTTCTCACCCATTCCCATCTCTACTTCTCACTCAGTCCAATCTCTACTTCTCACTCATTCCAAACACTACTTCTCACTCATTCCAATCTCTACTTATCACTCATTCCAATCTCTACTTCTCACTCATTCCAATCTCTACTTCTCACTCATTCCAATCTCTACTTCTCACTCATTCCAATCTCTACTTCTCACTCATTCCAAACACTACTTCTCACTCATTCCAATCTCTACTTCTCACCCAATCCAGTCAATTCCTCACTCATTCCAATCTCTACTTATCACTCAATCCAATCTCTACTTCTCACTCATTCCAATCTCTACTTCTCACTCATTCCAATCTCTACTTCTCACTCATTCCAAACACTACTTCTCACTCATTCCAAACACTACTTCTCACTCATTCCAATCTCTACTTCTCACTCATTCCCATCTCTACTTCTCACTCATTCCAAACACTACTTCTCACTCATTCCAATCTCTACTTATCACTCATTCCAATCTCTACTTATCACTCAATCCAATCTCTACTTCTCACTCATTCCAATCTCTACTTCTCACTCATTCCCATCTCTACTTCTCACTCATTCCAAACACTACTTCTCACTCATTCCCATCTCTACTTCTCACTCATTCCCATCTCTACTTCTCACTCATTCCAATCTCTACTTCTCACTCATTCCCATCTCTACTTCTCACTCATTCCAATCTCTACTTATCAATTATTCCAATCTCTACTTCTCACTCATTCCAATCTCTACTTCTCACTCATTCCCATCTCTACTTCTCACCCAATCCAGTCAATTTCTCACTCATTCCAGTCTACTTCCCACTCACTCATTCCGATCTACTTCTCACTTATTACAGTCTACTTCTCAGTTCTCACTCATTCCAATCTCACCCATTTCCAACTAACTTCTTACAATTTTTAATACACCAGTCTACTTCTCACCCCTAAGAAGGCAATCTAGATCTCACCTATTTTAAATCGACTTCCACTAAAACATAACCTAATAATGAGGGGTAAGTTAACTCACCAGGGCACAATAGAGCTTGGCAGAGAGCCGGAGAAAGCGGCAAACAGCCTCAGCACGGTCTTAGCTGCACCCTCCGGTTCATAAGCAGCCCCAGCTGACCAAGTCTTGAACTTGTTAATCAAAATAGATTGAATCTCGTCGCTGCCTTGCATGAGCATGTTGTAGAATATCTCTAACAGAGGAGACAGGCCGGCTGCAGATTTTGAACTGGCGCCAAAACCGGTGCCAGTGAGCAGGGACTCGGCTATGGCTAGGACTCGGTCCATGAATAAGGCGGAGAATTCTTCCAACGAGGTGTCCAGAGAGATCTCGTGAATGAGTTCTTTAATTAGTGACAGAGCGGCCGCTAAGCGGAGCGGGTTGCTCAGCTCGAGCAGTGGCAGTACGCTGCGGTGATGGAATGGATTGATTGGTATGGTAGAAACAAATTTATGGCGCAATCAATCGTTCCACACAACACACGCTGATGGCAATTCTGCCCGTTCCTGAGCACAAGCAAGCGCGCCAAAACTGCACGCAGGCACGTACTCAAACACACGCTCACACAGGGGGTACAGTCTCTGCGTATTGTGACAAGCCCGCACTAAGATAAAAAAGAACGGCTTTTTCTTAAATAATATAATATATTAAAATTAATTGGAAGCATTTCTTTTTAGAACTAAGAATCAGGTTATCTCGATCAAGGATCATTTAGGTCTGGTTCTTTCGGTGAGGAGATTATTCAGGTTAGGAGGTAATCTAACTCAGCAGATTATTTACGTCAGGAGGTAGTTTAGATCAGGAGTTCATTTAGGTCAGGAGGTCATTTAGGTCAGAAGGTTATTTAGGTCAGGTCATTTAGGTCAGGTCATTTAGGTCAGAAGTTTATTTAGGTCAGGTCATTTAGGTCAGGAGGTAATTTAGGTCAGGAGGTCATTTAGGTCAGGTCATTTAGGTCAGAAGTTTATTTAGGTCAGGTCATTTAGGTCAGGAGTTCATTTAGGTCAGGTCATTTAGGTCAGGTCATTTAGGTCAAGTCATTTAGGTCAGGTAATTTAGGTCAGGTCATTTAGGCCAGGAGGTCAGTTAGGTCAGGTGTTTTAGGTCGGGAGGTTATTTAGGTCAGGAGGATCCTTCGGTCAGGTTATTTGAATAGAAACTTTCATCCTAGCAGATTTATTTCACCTGTACGCACCTGTGCAACAGCGGCACCACCTCTTCAGGAGAGTAGCGCACGATAGCCAATCCAACTCTAGAGGCCATTAGCAACAGAGCGCAGAGCCGATGAGGCTGACTGGAATCCATCAGAGCCGGCTGCAATTCAACAAACAGCCGCTGTAAAAACGGCCCGGGATTCAACTGGCAAATCAGATTAGCGCAGGAAGCCATGCTGATAGTGTAGCCACGAGCGTGGATTAGCATAAAAGCCGGCTCCAGTAGCATGTTGAACAGGGCTAATCTTTGCGAGTCGCTAATGTGTGCCTCCTTAGGCGGTAGGCGCCACCAGACTTTGTGCGAATGACCGTGACGCTCGTCTGTGAGCCGGTGCACCAGCTTAGTGAGCAGCTTGCGGATTAGTGAAGCGACCGACTGCAAATTGAAATTTTAAATAGGAATTGGCATATACTTTATTACTTGCTGTTTCGGGATTATAGCTAGGGGAATCGGGATTTTAGCTAGGGGAATCGGGATTATAGCTAGGGGAATCGGGATTATAGCAGAGGGAATTGGGATTATAGCTGAAGGAATCGGGATTATAGCTGAGGGATTTGGGATTATAGCTGAAGGAATCGGGATTATAGCTGAGGGAATCGGGATTATAGCTGAGGGAATCGGGATTATAGCTAGGGGAATCGGGATTATAGCAAGGGGAATTGGGATTATAGCTGAAGGAATCGGGATTATAGCTGAGGGATTTGGGATTATAGCTGAAGGAATCGGGATTATAGCTGAGGGAATCGGGATTATAGCTGAGGGAATCGGGATTATAGCTAGGGGAATCGGGATTATAGCAAGGGGAATTGGGATTATAGCTGAAGGAATCGGGATTATAGCTAGGGGAATCGGGATTACAACTGAGGGAATCGGGATTATAGCAAGGGGAATTGGGATTATAGCTGAAGGAATCGGGATTATAGCTAGGGGAATCGGGATTATATCAAAAGGAATCGGGATTATATTAAAGGGAATCGGGATTATATTAAAGGGAATCGGGATTATATCAAAAGGAATCGGGATTATATTAAAGGGAATCGGGATTATATCAAGGGGAATCGGGATTCTTGTTACGGGGAAGTTTGCATTTTAACTACGAGAATTGGGATTTTGGCTGGCTAAGGGTAATAAGATATTGGCTATGAGGATTCAGATTTTGGCTATGGGGATTGGGATTTTTGCTACGGGTATCGGGATTTTTGCTACGGGAATTGTGATTTTGGCGACGGCTATCCAGATTTTGGCTACAGGTATTGGGATTTTTGCTACGGGTATTGGGATTTTTGCTACGGGAATTGGGATTTTGGCTATAGGGATTTGGACTTTATGAATGGGGGTTGGAATTTCAGCTACTGGAACAGCATAAACTGGCATAGAACAGTAAAACCAACCAGCATCCAGCGACCACTATTAGACGGATGCATATAGGGCTCAACCAATCGCAACAGCTTGCCAATATGATTGACAGCCGCATCCGAGCCAGGCCGAATAGCGCCAATCAGCAGAGCGGCCAGCTTGCCCATTAACCGGTCCTCCGCTCCTTTGCTTCGATCGTGACCGTGGCCTTGAGAAGACAGAATCCTAGGCGGCTGCATAGAATTTGGCGCTTTGCCAACAGGCAATCGCATGCTGCGGTGGACCAGGCTGCACAGGTTGGCCAGGTGCGGCTCCCAGTCGATGCAGTCGTGCCATTCGTCAACTAAATTAGCCAGAGTCTGGGCTAGCAAAGCTTCTACCTTGGTGCCGATGGCTGACTCCGGCCTGTGCAGGTTTCATTTTGAATAACTTTTAAAGCTATTTTAAAGCGTCAGGATTTGACATTCGATTTTTGACAATTGACACCGGCACTTGTTGTGCCAAATTTAAAGTTGCTGTATCTTGATACACCGCATAATTACAAAAAGACGGGCAAACAGACAGTCAGATGAAATGACAGAAACATTGACAGATTTTGACAGACAGACAGACAGACAGACAGACAGACAGACAGACAGACAGACAGACAGACAGACAGACACTATAAGACAGACAGACAGACAAACAGACGGACAGACAGACAGACAGACAGACAGATTGACAGACAGACAGACAGACAGACAGATTGACAGACAGACAGACAGATTGACTGACAGACAGACAGACAGACAGACAGACAGACAGACAGACAGACAGACAGACAGACAGACAGACAGACAGACAGACAGCCAGATTGACAGACAGACAGACAGACAGGCAGACAGACAGACAGACAGACAGACACTAAGACACACAGACAGACAACACACACAGACAGAGATAGGCGCAGTGCCTGACCCCCAGCCCCAAAGAGCGGCAGGGCGCGCACCAGAACTTGAGAATGGGCTTGGCCCACAGATCGATAGTATCCGCCTGCGACACGCCGGGCAAGAAGCAGACAGGCAGCAGAGCCAGGTAGTGAGACTGAGTTTCGAAATCTACCGAAGTCTTGCAGAGTCGAGGCGACAATTCGTCCAGAATTTGCCTGGTAGCGTCGGGCTCGAAGTAGGGCGAGGCGCGGGCGGCACAGCGCTGGAACTGGCGCCAAGAGCTTGGCAAATGGATGAAGATAGGCGAATGAATTTATAAGCTAATAATTGAGCGATTCACAGCCTTGAGGGCCAACCCCAAGGCACAGAGGCTGTACATGCCTGACGATAAGAGAGTCAGGGCCGCTGTACACCCTGTGTGAGCGTGTGTATGAGTGCTTTAGAGCATCGAAATCACGACTGCAAAGGTCGGGGGTTCGATTCTCGACCCACTCGGAACAATTTGTGTCCTTGAGCAAGACACTGACTCTGCATTGCTTCAGTTCACACAGCTGTAAAATGGGTGCCAGCATTAGCTGGGGAACTGAGGGTGTGTGTGGCGACCCCCCAGTCCTTGAACTGAACAGCCGTATGCAGCAATAGCTGCGGCTGAGCTGTCGGTTGCACATCTGGCCATTGGGGCAGGTGTAATCAAGTCAACTCGAACTCCCATGTACACAACTTAAACAACTCACATTCTAATAAAATCGTTTCCGTGTCGAATAATTGACGATTGGAAATTTTTATAGTGCCTAGCCAGATTGTAGAGCGGGCGCCAGTCCAAGCGAAGGTCGCTGGGCTGCAGACACTTTGTGTGCCTGAAAGTGAGTAAATAATAAGAGATTTAGCATGTGTTGATAGAAGTAGATTTAGATGACCGGTAAACTGTTGCGTAAAATTATAATCGAATAGCAAATGAGTTTAAGGGCCATCTAAATCATTTAGGTAGAGCTCGAAAACAATCTAAAATACCTTGTAACCTGTTACTTTCTTGTTAGACAAGAGACAGGGGGCGGCGTGTGCACCCAGGCGCACTTTACAAGCGACAGTCACACAACCGGCGAGAGGCATTACTGCCCATTCCGCCGACTCCCCTGAGCAGGCACACAAGCGCGTAGTCACACGCACAGGTCCACACTCACACAGGAGTGTACAGCGGCCCTAAACTTTATTTATCGTTAGGCCTGTACACAGTACACTTCACTGTGCCTTGGGGGTTGGCCCTCAAGCTTGGCGTTAATTGCACGAGCAGAGCCAAGCCGAGATTTCAATTTAGCCCCAAATTTATGTGACTGCACTTGGAATCGAGCCTGGGCCGCACACACATCAGAGCGCAGCGCCAGACCACTGACTGGGCTATGACCCCCTATCTATTGCAATACAATTCAAAAGAACCAACCAAATGATTGAAAACATGAGGAAATGAATTAGAGAACTATTCCAATAAATACCAAACCCATGAACAAAATTCTATCAAAGGAAGCAGCTCACTTAAGCAGTCGGTAAAGCGCATCCATACAGCCTAGCTGAATAAGACTGTCGTGCTCCAGGTTGGTCATATGCTGGTACATCAGTTGAATTAGCTGCAAATGCGTCTCCTTTGAGAAGTGCAGCTCAAACATCTGTAGGTAGCTTCATAAAGCCCAAAAAATAGGATTTTTATGTTAGAACACAAATCCCAAGACAAAAATTTATTATTAAACACTGATGTCATTGAAAAACTCACTTATTCAATTCATTAATCCAATGCATAAAGCCTTCATGGTACTCATTATGCTGTTCAGCCAAAGCCAAGCCATTAATTATAGCTGTTATCCAAGCTTCACTTTCTTGGTCAGTTGGTGCAACCTCTTGCACCTTCTTATTGAAGCCTTTTACCTTTTGTGGCATGACTTCATGCAATAAGGATAAGATAAAGATATAACACCAATGCCCATAAAGTGATATAGTTTTTATATTTTTTATCAAATAAATTTACTAGATCTTATTATAACTTTGCAATTTGTATAAGATTTTTATTGCAATTTTTAAAAATTACAAAATATTACAAATAGGATGAGTAAACCTTGGGTTATCCTAGTTTAGCTAGGTTGGCTGACTATCTATGGCTAAAACAGTACTAATGCTAGTAGCAACAAGTTGCTTCTAAAACTAAAACTGAGATCCATAGGAATAATCATAAATAATTATTATACTACTCTAATTAGACATACTTATAGCCCTAGAAACAAAAATAACAGTATGGCTAAGCTAACTAGACTATAACTATGGCTATCTATAAGCTATTCAATTCCTATAAGATCAATTTGAAAGACATAGGCCTAAGCCTATTACTAGACAGTTGTCTTAGTAGTTTGCACTGATGTCATCCAGCATCTAGTATAGATTGGCCCTTTGCATTGTAGGCATTAGCATTAGTGGCATAAGTCTATCTAGTGCATTATTGCAAAGGGATAGGGAAAAGAGATGGATCTAGGTAAACTCATCAACTTTTTATCTATCAACTATGTTGAAAAGTTTACCATAGTTTGCATAGGGCATAACAGATATGCAATATAATAAGTGTATAGAATCAAGAGATGCAAACAGAAGCAAAAACAATAAGTTTTTTATTTATATGTGTATAAAAATTAGTTAAGTAATATTTTTGGTTGAATTACATTTATTAAAACTGATTGAAATTGAAATTGATTAAGATTGGAATCCTGACAAGTGACAAAATTGTGGTCCCCCTAGGGCCTAGGCCTAGCTAGTTGTTAAAATGGAAGATTCTTGGTTTCATAGTTTTATTTTATTGTATCTCATATTTGATCATATATATGGCAGACTGCTAGGTGCTACAGTGCGCTGATGTCTCTTATCCAGTCAATCTAGCAAAAAGACATTCTAGTAATAGATGATTTGCCGATCTGGCGACAATAAAGGCAGGCATTGTCCCAAATTGTCACAATTGACAATTGTCATGTCATGTGCCTAAAAACTAGCATTATAATGACATGGCTTGGCTCATTGGTTTTATGAATCTGTTTTCTGTGCACTGAGACAGCTGCTCATACTGTATTATGCTGAAGAATTTACCAATTGACGAATTTACCAGTTGACAAATTTACCAGTTGACAAATTTACTATACAGCTAAGCCAATTGATGAAAAAAAATTTGACAAGTTTAGGCCTAGCACCCAAAGAGATATCTAGAATAGTTTAGACTTTGGCTACAATAGGCCTAAGGTTAGCTTGCAATTAATTAAGGTTTGCAATTAATTCACCTTTATTGGCATCTAAGCTAAGGTATGCTTGCATAGCTTATAAAATAAGTTAACTAAGCTATCAATAATATAGACAGGACCTATTTAGGCCTATAGAAATAATATAGATTTTAACTTTATTAGACCTATAGTCCTATTTGCCAAGTCAAATACAACTTTGTGGCTAACAAGAATATTATGAAAATATTATGAGAATAGTATTGAGAATATTATTAGGGCCTAGGCCTAAAAATATTATTTGCATAGGCCTACTTATATTAACTTTAAAGAATAAAAGTAGGCTTAGGCCTATTGCAAACTTGGCCTATATAGTTGCTTATATATATATAGGCAACTAGCAATAGACTATTTATACAACTGGTATTCAAACAAGTAAATTACATGTTTGTTTTAATTTACTTAAGTCTAAAATGGACCAAGACAAGACCATGGATTCATGGAACTGGAACCTGCATAGGGGCCTAGCCTAGGCCTAGTTTGCTAGGCCTAGCTATATTCTTTGTCTGCTAGCAAACAAAAAGGCAGTTAGATGAAATCACTGCACATCCCAATTTCTAGGCCTAGGCCTATTTATTTTTTTAATATATGTAAGATTAAAAACATATGGCTAGCCTACACCCTAGTTTGTACTTTATTAGGTGACTACTGGGCCTATTTCATTTACAAAATTTTAGACTGCTGCCTCTGAACATAAAAAAATCAAAATGTTGCTATCCATGGCCATGATAAAGTCAAACTAGTGGCTTGTGTAGGCATAGACCCTAGTGCCTAGGAGGCTTTTCCTAAAGGTTTTTGTTAATCGTCAATTGTCAGACCCGCCACTAATTTAGACAATAGCTTTAGGGGGGGGGGCTCAGAGCGAGGCAGGGGAATGGCTTACAACTATATATAAAATAGATCTTCGATCATGGCCTAGCCTCAGCTATTGCAACCAGCTTGATGAAGTCTGATATTTCTTAGTAAACCGAAGTGTATTCTAATCTAACATTTTCTCTTTCTTTCCCTCTATAAGTTGCAATAATTGTGCCTAATCATTTTTAAACATCAAAAATTAAAATTCTGCAAATGATAAACAAAACATGTCGCAATTGGTTATTGCCAAATCATCGAAACTGTCTAAGATTGTTTTTTTATTAAAGAAACATTTTATGTAAGCTGCTACTAAACTACTGAGCTTCTATATTAAATATCAGCTGATAATCAGCTGTCTTTTAGATTAGAATACTTGAGCTTTAGCTTTGTACTTATTATAATTATTATTAAACAGACACTGGCACCGGGGTCAGCGAAGCACCCGCTGGCCGCTGGTGGGAAAACAGTTAGGTCGAGCCTTAGCTGCAGACTGAGGGGTAATTGTCCCAGAGCCTGCAGAGAGAAGAGTATCGATCAGTCAGAGTGGTGCAGCCAACCTATGGCCCTTGGCGGTCTCCCGCGGCCACAAGGGGCTGAGCAGCAGGTCGGCGAGCGGGGGCCTTGTGCCCCGTGGGTGGGCACGCACGCAGTGGCCGCGATCAACATCTGCATGGCGTCGCCTCTGCAGAGGGTACGTGGCGGCACGCGGGTCCGGGTCGCCAGCTCGGCGTTGTTCATGCGCAAGCGCAGGGAACCGGATGCCCAGGGCATTGCCCAGGAGGTGGCGATGGCAGGCCTCCAAGCTCGCCTCACAAGTGGCAGTTATGAAAATAGCTTCCAAACAGCCCGGTAGGTCAGGGCCGTCTTAACTGCCGAGCGGATAGAGGAGGGGCGACCTTCCAGGCTGTGGTTGCGAGCCGGCAGTTGAAGATGGAGTGGAGAAGGTGAGAAAGCCCGCCATGCCAGCTGCTTGCGGTTGTTTACAATGGCATCCGGGTCAGTGACCAGACACCCAGATACTTGAACTGCAGTAATTCTTAATGTAGGACTGGGTCATTAATTATTGGGGGCCTCATATAAAGACCGAAGTTTCACAACGCCAAAAAATTCTGCATGGTCCAAAATATGAAACTTCAATGTTATGAAGTGCCTATAACTAGCTTGCATATTGAGTTTTTTACGATGCGAAATTTCGGATTTATGAATTGGAACATGCAGGTAGTTTTCGGCGTTGTGAAATTTCGGTCTTATGAAGGAACATGCAGGTAGTTTTCGGCGTTGTGAAATTTCGGTTCTTGTGGAAATATTTGCAGCCGTATGCATAACAACGATAAAAAAAATTTATACCTATAATGACGAAGTAAAACTTACCGTCCAATACCCCCTATATTGAGCAGTCTGCAGTGTCAGCAATTCAGTCCAGCATATGCCATCCTGTGTAAAAAAAAGTAAGTTTTTCATGGCGACACAGATGCTGGCCACCCATCAAGTCGGTCAACAAGAGCTCTCAGTAGCTCTCGGTCAGAGTTTGATATAGTTTAGTTATTCTAAGTGTTGTAGCAAATTCTGCAACCCATATCGCTATATTAGAAGCTATCATTCGGGCCAGTTAATTTGCATAATCCAAATCGATTAGCTTGCGATTATTCAAATGAGACGAAGGTGCACGAGAAGACACCAACTGTAAAATTTGCGGGCAAACAGAAAGTTGAAAACTATAAATTCATGCAGCATTTTTTGCTTAACTTTCTTTCGCACGCTGAGGTAGGTCGAAAATCTATATACGCTCCTATAGAGAACTTTTCCCGAGGAAATATCTGCTTTTAGTAGCAAAGAGCGACTGAGCTGAGTGTGCGATGGCGGTCGTGCAACAGCTGACTAATAAAACATTGCGTCCAATAAAAGCTGCTGAATCCAATAAAATGCCCGGCCCTCCCCTCCAGCGTATTGATTGACAGATGAAGCTGGTCTGGCTGCACGGTGGGGGTGGTTTCAATCCATCACGGAGCTTGTTTGTCTAGCCATAAAGTTTTTAACCCTTCATCTCTCCTAGGGGGAGGGGAGCGCTATACCTGATCCCGTCTTATTGTTGATCCCTGTGGCAATTTAACCTGCAGCTCGCCCGTGTGCATGAGAAAATCTATTTATCTTTTGCATTTTTAATAACACTATAAGTACTTGATCAGTAATGCATCGAGTTGATCCCACCACTTTTTATGCCTTGATGGTCACTCAAAAAATAAATTAGAAAATATTTATAAAACTAAAGATATTGCAACATTTCTAAATGCATCAATTCAAAGAGACAGTGAACTGAAGAGACAGTGAACTGAAAAGACAGTGAACTGAAGAGACAGTGAAGAGACAGTGAACTGAAGAGACAGTGAACTGAAGCGACAGTGAACTGAAGAGACAGTGAACTAAAGAGACAGTGAACTGAAGAGACAGTGAAGAGACAGTGAACTGAAGAGACAGTGAAGAGACAGTGAACTGAAGAGACAGTGAACTGAAGAGACAGTGAACTGAAGAGACAGTGAACTGAAGAGACAGTGAACTGAAGAGACAGTGAACTGAAGAGACAGTGAACTGAAGAGACAGTGAAGAGACAGTGAACTGAAGAGACAGTGAACTGAAGAGACAGTGAACTAAAGACACAGTGAACTGAAAAGACAGAGAACTGAAGAGACAGTGAAGAGACAGTGAACTGAAGAGACAGTGAACTGAAGAGACAGTGAACTGAAGAGACAGTGAACTGAAGAGACAGTGAACTAAAGAGACAGTGAACTGAAGAGACAGTGAACTGAAGAGACAGTGAACTGAGGAGACAATGAACTGAAGAGACAATGAAATGAAGAGACAGTGAACTGAAGAGACAGTGAACTGAAGAGACAGTGAAGAGACAGTGAACTGAAGAGACAGTGAACTGAAGCGACAGTGAACTGAAGAGACAGTGAACTGAAGAGACAGTGAACTGAAGAGACAGTGAAGAGACAGTGAACTGAAGAGACAGTGAAGAGACAGTGAACTGAAGAGACAGTGAACTGAGGAGACAATGAACTGAAGAGACAATGAAATGAAGAGACAGTGAACTGAAGAGACAGTGAACTGAAGAGACAGTGAACTGAAGAGACAGTGAACTGAAGAGACAGTGAACTGAAGAGACAGTGAACTGAAGAGACAGTGAACTAAAGAGACAGTGAACTGAAGAGACAGAGAACTGAAGAGACAGTGAAGAGATAGTGAACTGAAGAGACAGTGAACTGAAGAGACAGTGAACTGAAGAGACAGTGAACTGAAGAGACAGTGAACTGAAGAGACAGTGAACTAAAGAGACAGTGAACTGAAGAGACAGTGAACTGAAGAGACAGTGAACTGAAGAGACAATGAACTGAAGAGACAATGAACTGAAGAGACAGTGAACTGAAGAGACAGTGAACTGAAGAGACAGTGAACTGAAGAGACAGTGAACTGAAGAGACAGTGAACTGAAGAGACAGTGAACTGAAGAGACAGAGAACTGAAGAGACAGTGAACTGAAGAGACAGTGAACTGAAGAGACAGTGAACTGAAGAGACAGTGAAGAGACAGTGAACTGAAGAGACAGTGAACTGAAGAGACAGTGAAGAGACAGTGAACTGAAGAGACAGTGAACTGAAGAGACAGTGAACTGAAGAGACAGTGAACTGAAGAGACAGTGAACTGAAGAGACAGTGAACTGAAGAGACAGTAAAGAGACAGTGAACTGAAGAGACAGTGAACTAAAGAGACAGTGAACTGAAGAGACAGAGAACTGAAGAGACAGTGAAGAGACAGTGAACTGAAGAGACAGTGAACTGAAGAGACAGTGAACTAAAGAGACAGTGAACTGAAGAGACAGAGAACTGAAGAGACAGTGAAGAGACAGTGAACTGAAGAGACAGTGAACTGAAGAGACAGTGAACTGAAGAGACAGTGAACTGAAGAGACAGTGAACTAAAGAGACAGTGAACTGAAGAGACAGTGAACTGAAGAGACAGTGCAGAGACAGTGAACTGAAGAGACAGTGAACTAAAGAGACAGTGAACTGAAGAGACAGAGAACTGAAGAGACAGTGAAGAGACAGTGAACTGAAGAGACAGTGAACTGAAGAGACAGTGAACTGAGGAGACAGTGAACTGAAGAGACAGTGAACTGAAGAGACAGTGAACTGAAGAGACAGTGAACTGAAGAGACAGTGAACTGAAGAGACAGTGAAGAGACAGTGAACTGAAGAGACAGTGAAGAGACAGTGAACTGAAGAGACAGTGAACTGAAGAGACAGTGAACTGAAGAGACAGTGAACTGAAGAGACAGTGAACTGAAGAGACAGTGAACTGAAGAGACAGTGAACTGAAGAGACAGTGAAGAGACAGTGAACTGAAGAGACAGTGAACTGAAGAGACAGTGAACTAAAGAGACAGTGAACTGAAGAGACAGAGAACTGAAGAGACAGTGAAGAGACAGTGAACTTAAGAGACAGTGAACTGAAGTGACAGTGAACTGAAGAGACAGTGAACTGAAGAGACAGTGAACTGAAGAGACAGTGAACTAAAGAGACAGTGAACTGAAGAGACAGTGAACTGAAGAGACAGTGAACTGAGAGACAAGTGAACTGAAGAGACATGAATGAAGAGACAGTGAACTGAAGAGACAGTGAACTGAAGAGACAGTGAAGAGACAGTGAACTGAAGAGACAGTGAACTGAAGAGACAGTGAACTGAAGAGACAGTGAACTGAAGAGACAGTGAACTGAAGAGACAGTGAAGAGACAGTGAACTGAAGAGACAGTGAAGAGACAGTGAACTGAAGAGACAGTGAACTGAGAGACATGAACTGAAGAGACATGAACTGAAGAGACAGTGAACTGAAGAGACAGTGAACTGAAGAGACAGTGAACTGAAGAGACAGTGAACTGAAGAGACAGTGAAGAGACAGTGAACTGAAGAGACAGTGAACTAAAGAGACAGTGAACTGAAGAGACAGAGAACTGAAGAGACAGTGAAGAGACAGTGAACTGAAGAGACAGTGAACTGAAGAGACAGTGAACTAAAGAGACAGTGAACTGAAGAGACAGAGAACTGAAGAGACAGTGAAGAGACAGTGAACTGAAGAGACAGTGAACTGAAGAGACAGTGAACTGAAGAGACAGTGAACTGAAGAGACAGTGAACTAAAGAGACAGTGAACTGAAGAGACAGTGAACTGAAGAGACAGTGAAGAGACAGTGAACTGAAGAGACAGTGAACTGAAGAGACAGTGAACTGAAGAGACAGTGAACTGAAGAGACAGTGAAGAGACAGTGAACTGAAGAGACAGTGAACTGAAGAGACAGTGAACTGAGAGACAGTGAACTGAAGAGACAGTGAACTGAAGAGACAGTGAACTGAAGAGACAGTGAACTGAAGAGACAGTGAACTGAAGAGACAGTGAACTGAAGAGACAGTGAACTGAAGAGACAGTGAACTGAAGAGACAGTGAACTGAAGAGACAGAGAACTGAAGAGACAGTGAACTGAAGAGACAGTGAACTGAAGAGACAGTGAACTGAAGAGACAGTGAACTGAAGAGACAGTGAACTGAAGAGACAGTGAACTGAAGAGACAGTGAACTGAAGAGACAGTGAACTGAAGAGACAGTGAACTGAAGAGACAGTGAACTGAAGAGACAGTGAACTGAAGAGACAGTGAACTGAAGAGACAGTGAACTGAAGAGACAGTGAACTGAAGAGACAGTGAACTGAAGAGACAGTGAACTGAAGAGACAGTGAAGAGACAGTGAACTGAAGAGACAGTGAACTGAAGAGACAGTGAACTGAAGAGACAGTGAACTGAAGAGACAGTGAACTGAAGAGACAGTGAACTGAAGAGACAGTGAACTGAAGAGACAGTGAAGAGACAGTGAACTGAAGAGACAGTGAAGAGACAGTGAACTGAAGAGACAGTGAACTGAAGAGACAGTGAACTGAAGAGACAGTGAACTGAAGAGACAGTGAACTGAAGAGACAGTGAACTGAAGAGACAGTGAACTGAAGAGACAGTGAACTGAAGAGACAGTGAACTGAAGAGACAGTGAACTGAGAGACAGTGAACTGAAGAGACATGAATGAAGAGACAGTGAACTGAAGAGACAGTGAACTGAAGAGACAGTGAAGAGACAGTGAACTGAAGAGACAGTGAACTGAAGAGACAGTGAACTGAAGAGACAGTGAACTGAAGAGACAGTGAACTGAAGAGACAGTGAAGAGACAGTGAACTGAAGAGACAGTGAAGAGACAGTGAACTGAAGAGACAGTGAACTGAAGAGACAGTGAACTGAAGAGACAGTGAACTGAAGAGACAGTGAACTGAAGAGACAGTGAACTGAAGAGACAGTGAACTGAAGAGACAGTGAACTGAAGAGACAGTGAACTGAAGAGACAGTGAACTGAAGAGACAGTGAACTGAAGAGACAGTGAACTGAAGAGACAGTGAACTGAAGAGACAGTGAAGAGACAGTGAACTGAAGAGACAGTGAACTGAAGAGACAGTGAACTGAAGAGACAGTGAACTGAAGAGACAGTGAACTGAAGAGACAGTGAACTGAAGAGACAGTGAACTGAAGAGACAGTGAACTGAAGAGACAGTGAACTGAAGAGACAGTGAACTGAAGAGACAGTGAACTGAAGAGACAGTGAACTGAAGAGACAGTGAACTGAAGAGACAGTGAACTGAAGAGACAGTGAACTGAAGAGACAGTGAACTGAAGAGACAGTGAACTGAAGAGACAGTGAACTGAAGAGACAGTGAACTGAAGAGACAGTGAACTGAAGAGACAGTGAACTGAAGAGACAGTGAACTGAAGAGACAGTGAACTGAAGAGACAGTGAACTGAAGAGACAGTGAACTGAAGAGACAGTGAACTGAAGAGACAGTGAACTGAAGAGACAGTGAAGAGACAGTGAACTGAAGAGACAGTGAACTGAAGAGACAGTGAACTGAAGAGACAGTGAACTGAAGAGACAGTGAACTGAAGAGACAGTGAACTGAAGAGACAGTGAACTGAAGAGACAGTGAACTGAAGAGACAGTGAACTGAAGAGACAGTGAACTGAAGAGACAGTGAACTGAAGAGACAGTGAACTGAAGAGACAGTGAACTGAAGAGACAGTGAACTGAAGAGACAGTGAACTGAAGAGACAGTGAACTGAAGAGACAGTGAACTGAAGAGACAGTGAACTGAAGAGACAGTGAACTGAAGAGACAGTGAACTGAAGAGACAGTGAACTGAAGAGACAGTGAACTGAAGAGACAGTGAACTGAAGAGACAGTGAACTGAAGAGACAGTGAACTGAAGAGACAGTGAACTGAAGAGACAGTGAACTGAAGAGACAGTGAACTGAAGAGACAGTGAACTGAAGAGACAGTGAACTGAAGAGACAGTGAACTGAAGAGACAGTGAACTGAAGAGACAGTGAACTGAAGAGACAGTGAACTGAAGAGACAGTGAACTGAAGAGACAGTGAACTGAAGAGACAGTGAACTGAAGAGACAGTGAACTGAAGAGACAGTGAACTGAAGAGACAGTGAACTGAAGAGACAGTGAACTGAAGAGACAGTGAACTGAAGAGACAGTGAACTGAAGAGACAGTGAACTGAAGAGACAGTGAACTGAAGAGACAGTGAAGAGACAGTGAACTGAAGAGACAGTGAACTGAAGAGACAGTGTGAAGAGACAGTGAACTGAAGAGACAGTGAACTGAAGAGACAGTGAACTGAAGAGACAGTGAACTGAAGAGACAGTGAACTGAAGAGACAGTGAACTGAAGAGACAGTGAACTGAAGAGACAGTGAACTGAAGAGACAGTGAACTGAAGAGACAGTGAACTGAAGAGACAGTGAACTGAAGAGACAGTGAACTGAAGAGACAGTGAACTGAAGAGACAGTGTGAAGAGACAGTGAACTGAAGAGACAGTGAACTGAAGAGACAGTGAACTGAAGAGACAGTGAACTGAAGAGACAGTGAACTGAAGAGACAGTGAAGAGACAGTGAACTGAAGAGACAGTGAAGAGACAGTGAACTGAAGAGACAGTGAACTGAAGAGACAGTGAACTGAAGAGACAGTGAACTGAAGAGACAGTGAACTGAAGAGACAGTGAACTGAAGAGACAGTGAACTGAAGAGACAGTGAAGAGACAGTGAACTGAAGAGACAGTGAACTAAAGAGACAGTGAACTGAAGAGACAGAGAACTGAAGAGACAGTGAAGAGACAGTGAACTGAAGAGACAGTGAACTGAAGAGACAGTGAACTAAAGAGACAGTGAACTGAAGAGACAGTGAACTGAAGAGACAGTGAAGAGACAGTGAACTGAAGAGACAGTGAACTGAAGAGACAGTGAACTGAAGAGACAGTGAACTGAAGAGACAGTGAACTGAAGAGACAGTGAACTGAAGAGACAGTGAACTGAAGAGACAGTGAAGAGACAGTGAACTGAAGAGACAGTGAACTAAGAGACAGTGAACTGAAGAGACAGTGAACTGAAGAGACAGTGAAGAGACAGTGAACTGAAGAGACAGTGAACTGAAGAGACAGTGAACTGAAGAGACAGTGAACTGAAGAGACAGTGAACTGAAGAGACAGTGAACTGAAGAGACAGTGAACTGAAGAGACAGTGAACTGAAGAGACAGTGAACTGAAGAGACAGTGAACTGAAGAGACAGTGAACTGAAGAGACAGTGAAGAGACAGTGAACTGAAGAGACAGTGAACTAAAGAGACAGTGAACTGAAGAGACAGAGAACTGAAGAGACAGTGAAGAGACAGTGAACTGAAGAGACAGTGAACTGAAGAGACAGTGAACTGAAGAGACAGTGAACTGAAGAGACAGTGAACTGAAGAGACAGTGAACTGAAGAGACAGTGAACTGAAGAGACAGTGAAGAGACAGTGAACTGAAGAGACAGTGAACTGAAGAGACAGTGAACTGAAGAGACAGTGAACTGAAGAGACAGTGAACTGAAGAGACAGTGAACTGAAGAGACAGTGAACTGAAGAGACAGTGAACTGAAGAGACAGTGAACTGAAGAGACAGTGAACTGAAGAGACAGTGAACTGAAGAGACAGTGAACTGAAGAGACAGTGAACTGAAGAGACAGTGAAGAGACAGTGAACTGAAGAGACAGTGAACTGAAGAGACAGTGAACTGAAGAGACAGTGAACTGAAGAGACAGTGAACTGAAGAGACAGTGAAGAGACAGTGAACTGAAGAGACAGTGAACTGAAGAGACAGTGAACTGAAGAGACAGTGAACTGAAGAGACAGTGAACTGAAGAGACAGTGAACTGAAGAGACAGTGAACTGAAGAGACAGTGAAGAGACAGTGAACTGAAGAGACAGTGAACTGAAGAGACAGTGAACTGAAGAGACAGTGAACTGAAGAGACAGTGAACTGAAGAGACAGTGAACTGAAGAGACAGTGAAGAGACAGTGAACTGAAGAGACAGTGAAGAGACAGTGAACTGAAGAGACAGTGAACTGAAGAGACAGTGAACTGAAGAGACAGTGAACTGAAGAGACAGTGAACTGAAGAGACAGTGAACTGAAGAGACAGTGAACTGAAGAGACAGTGAACTGAAGAGACAGTGAACTGAAGAGACAGTGAACTGAAGAGACAGTGAACTGAAGAGACAGTGAACTGAAGAGACAGTGAACTGAAGAGACAGTGAACTGAAGAGACAGTGAACTGAAGAGACAGTGAACTGAAGAGACAGTGAACTGAAGAGACAGTGAACTGAAGAGACAGTGAACTGAAGAGACAGTGAACTGAAGAGACAGTGAAGAGACAGTGAACTGAAGAGACAGTGAACTGAAGAGACAGTGAACTGAAGAGACAGTGAACTGAAGAGACAGTGAACTGAAGAGACAGTGAACTGAAGAGACAGTGAACTGAAGAGACAGTGAACTGAAGAGACAGTGAACTGAAGAGACAGTGAAGAGACAGTGAACTGAAGAGACAGTGAACTGAAGAGACAGTGAACTGAAGAGACAGTGAACTGAAGAGACAGTGAAGAGACAGTGAACTGAAGAGACAGTGAACTGAAGAGACAGTGAACTGAAGAGACAGTGAACTGAAGAGACAGTGAACTGAAGAGACAGTGAAGAGACAGTGAACTGAAGAGACAGTGAACTGAAGAGACAGTGAACTGAAGAGACAGTGAACTGAAGAGACAGTGAACTGAAGAGACAGTGAACTGAAGAGACAGTGAACTGAAGAGACAGTGAACTGAAGAGACAGTGAAGAGACAGTGAACTGAAGAGACAGTGAACTGAAGAGACAGTGAACTGAAGAGACAGTGAACTGAAGAGACAGTGAAGAGACAGTGAACTGAAGAGACAGTGAACTGAAGAGACAGTGAACTGAAGAGACAGTGAACTGAAGAGACAGTGAACTGAAGAGACAGTGAACTGAAGAGACAGTGAACTGAAGAGACAGTGAACTGAAGAGACAGTGAACTGAAGAGACAGTGAACTGAAGAGACAGTGAACTGAAGAGACAGTGAACTGAAGAGACAGTGAACTGAAGAGACAGTGAAGAGACAGTGAACTGAAGAGACAGTGAACTGAAGAGACAGTGAACTGAAGAGACAGTGAACTGAAGAGACAGTGAACTGAAGAGACAGTGAACTGAAGAGACAGTGAACTGAAGAGACAGTGAACTGAGAGACAGTGAACTGAAGAGACAGTGAACTGAAGAGACAGTGAACTGAAGAGACAGTGAACTGAAGAGACAGTGAACTGAAGAGACAGTGAACTGAAGAGACAGTGAACTGAAGAGACAGTGAACTGAAGAGACAGTGAACTGAAGAGACAGTGAACTGAAGAGACAGTGAACTGAAGAGACAGTGAACTGAAGAGACAGTGAAGAGACAGTGAACTGAAGAGACAGTGAACTGAAGAGACAGTGAACTGAAGAGACAGTGAACTGAAGAGACAGTGAACTGAAGAGACAGTGAACTGAAGAGACAGTGAACTGAAGAGACAGTGAACTGAAGAGACAGTGAACTGAAGAGACAGTGAAGAGACAGTGAACTGAAGAGACAGTGAACTGAAGAGACAGTGAACTGAAGAGACAGTGAACTGAAGAGACAGTGAACTGAAGAGACAGTGAACTGAAGAGACAGTGAACTGAAGAGACAGTGAACTGAAGAGACAGTGAACTGAAGAGACAGTGAAGAGACAGTGAACTGAAGAGACAGTGAACTGAAGAGACAGTGAACTGAAGAGACAGTGAACTGAAGAGACAGTGAACTGAAGAGACAGTGAACTGAAGAGACAGTGAACTGAAGAGACAGTGAACTGAAGAGACAGTGAAGAGACAGTGAACTGAAGAGACAGTGAACTGAAGAGACAGTGAACTGAAGAGACAGTGAACTGAAGAGACAGTGAAGAGACAGTGAACTGAAGAGACAGTGAACTGAAGAGACAGTGAACTGAAGAGACAGTGAACTGAAGAGACAGTGAAC
Organism: Macrostomum lignano; assembly: GCA_002269645.1. NCBI lineage: Eukaryota > Metazoa > Platyhelminthes > Macrostomidae > Macrostomum > Macrostomum lignano. Next base: position 45,038 of record NIVC01002528.1, on the reverse strand, counting down.
TGAAGAGACAGTGAACTGAAGAGACAGTGAACTGAAGAGACAGTGAACTGAAGAGACAGTGAACTGAAGAGACAGTGAACTGAAGAGACAGTGAACTGAAGAGACAGTGAACTGAAGAGACAGTGAACTGAAGAGACAGTGAAGAGACAGTGAACTGAAGAGACAGTGAACTGAAGAGACAGTGAACTGAAGAGACAGTGAACTGAAGAGACAGTGAACTGAAGAGACAGTGAACTGAAGAGACAGTGAACTGAAGAGACAGTGAACTAAGAGACAGTGAACTGAAGAGACAGTGAACTGAAGAGACAGTGAACTGAAGAGACAGTGAACTGAAGAGACAGTGAACTGAGAGACAGTGAACTGAAGAGACAGTGAACTGAAGAGACAGTGAACTGAAGAGACAGTGAACTGAAGAGACAGTGAAGAGACAGTGAACTGAAGAGACAGTGAACTGAAGAGACAGTGAACTGAAGAGACAGTGAACTGAAGAGACAGTGAAGAGACAGAAGAGACAGTGAACTGAAGAGACAGTGAACTGAAGAGACAGTGAACTGAAGAGACAGTGAACTGAAGAGACAGTGAAGAGACAGTGAACTGAAGAGACAGTGAACTGAAGAGACAGTGAACTGAAGAGACAGTGAACTGAAGAGACAGTGAACTGAAGAGACAGTGAACTGAAGAGACAGTGAACTGAAGAGACAGTGAACTGAAGAGACAGTGAACTGAAGAGACAGTGAACTGAAGAGACAGTGAACTGAAGAGACAGTGAACTGAAGAGACAGTGAACTAAAGAGACAGTGAACTGAAGAGACAGTGAAGAGACAGTGAACTGAAGAGACAGTGAACTGAAGAGACAGTGAACTGAAGAGACAGTGAACTGAAGAGACAGTGAACTAAAGAGACAGTGAACTGAAGAGACAGTGAACTGAAGAGACAGTGAAGAGACAGTGAACTGAAGAGACAGTGAACTGAAGAGACAGTGAACTGAAGAGACAGTGAACTGAAGAGACAGTGAACTGAAGAGACAGTGAACTGAAGAGACAGTGAACTGAAGAGACAGTGAACTGAAGAGACAGTGAACTGAAGAGACAGTGAACTGAAGAGACAGTGAACTGAAGAGACAGTGAACTGAAGAGACAGTGAACTGAAGAGACAGTGAACTGAAGAGACAGTGAACTGAAGAGACAGTGAACTGAAGAGACAGTGAACTGAAGAGACAGTGAACTGAAGAGACAGTGAACTGAAGAGACAGTGAAGAGACAGTGAACTGAAGAGACAGTGAACTGAAGAGACAGTGAACTGAAGAGACAGTGAACTGAAGAGACAGTGAACTAAAGAGACAGTGAACTGAAGAGAAAGTGAAGAGACAGTGAACTGAAGAGACAGTGAACTGAAGAGACAGTGAACTGAAGAGACAGTGAACTGAAGAGACAGTGAACTGAAGAGACAGTGAACTAAAGAGACAGTGAACTGAAGAGACAGTGAAGAGACAGTGAACTGAAGAGACAGTGAACTGAAGAGACAGTGAACTGAAGAGACAGTGAACTGAAGAGACAGTGAACTGAAGAGACAGTGAACTGAAGAGACAGTGAACTGAAGAGACAGTGAAGAGACAGTGAACTGAAGAGACAGTGAAGAGACAGTGAACTGAAGAGACAGTGAAGAGACAGTGAACTGAAGAGACAGTGAACTGAAGAGACAGTGAAGAGACAGTGAACTGAAGAGACAGTGTACTGAAGAGACAGTGAACTGAAGAGACAGTGAACTGAAGAGACAGTGAACTGAAGAGACAGTAAAGACAGTGAACTGAAGAGACAGTGAACTGAAGAGACAATGAACTGAAGAGACAGTGAACTGAAGAGACAGTGAAGAGACAGTGAACTGAAGAGACAGTGAAGAGACAGTGAACTGAAGAGACAGTGAACTGAAGAGACAGTGAAGAGACAGTGAAGAGACAGTGAACTGAAGAGACAGTGAAGAGACAGTGAACTGAAAAGACAGTGAAGAGACAGTGAACTGAAGAGACAGTGAACTGAAGAGACAGTGAAGAGACAGTGAACTGAAGAGACAGTGAACTGAAGAGACAGTGAACTGAAGAGACAGTGAAGAGACAGTGAACTGAAGAGACAGTGAAGAGACAGTGAACTGAAGAGACAGTGAACTGAAGAGACAGTGAACTGAAGAGACAGTGAACTGAAGAGACAGTGAACTGAAGAGACAGTGAACTGAAGAGACAGTGAACTGAAGAGACAGTGAACTGAAGAGACAGTGAACTGAAGAGACAGTGAACTGAAGAGACAGTGAACTGAAGAGACAGTGAACTGAAGAGACAGTGAAGAGACAGTGAACTGAAGAGACAGTGAAGAGACAGTGAACTGAAGAGACAGTGAAGAGACAGTGAACTGAAGAGACAGTGAACTGAAGAGACAGTGAAGAGACAGTGAACTGAAGAGACAGTGAACTGAAGAGACAGTGAAGAGACAGTGAACTGAAGAGACAGTGAAGAGACAGTGAACTGAAGAGACAGTGAACTGAAGAGACAGTGAACTGAAGAGACAGTGAACTGAAGAGACAGTGAACTGAAGAGACAGTGAACTGAAGAGACAGTGAACTGAAGAGACAGTGAACTGAAGAGACAGTGAACTGAAGAGACAGTGAAGAGACAGTGAACTGAAGAGACAGTGAAGAGACAGTGAACTGAAGAGACAGTGAAGAGACAGTGAACTGAAGAGACAGTGAAGAGACAGTGAACTGAAGAGACAGTGAACTGAAGAGACAGTGAACTGAAGAGACAGTGAACTGAAGAGACAGTGAACTGAAGAGACAGTGAAGAGACAGTGAACTGAAGAGACAGTGAACTAAAGAGACAGTGAACTGAAGAGACAGTGAACTGAAGAGACAGTGAAGAGACAGTGAACTGAAGAGACAGTGAACTGAAGAGACAGTGAACTGAAGAGACAGTGAACTGAAGAGACAGTGAACTGAAGAGACAGTGAAGAGACAGTGAACTGAAGAGACAGTGAACTGAAGAGACAGTGAACTGAAGAGACAGTGAACTGAAGAGACAGTGAACTAAAGAGACAGTGAACTGAAGAGACAGTGAAGAGACAGTGAACTGAAGAGACAGTGAACTGAAGAGACAGTGAACTGAAGAGACAGTGAACTGAAGAGACAGTGAACTGAAGAGACAGTGAACTAAAGAGACAGTGAACTGAAGAGACAGTGAAGAGACAGTGAACTAAAGAGACAGTGAACTGAAGAGACAGTGAACTGAAGAGAAAGTGAACTGAAGAGACAGTGAACTGAAGAGACAGTGAACTAAAGAGACAGTGAACTGAAGAGACAGTGAAGAGACAGTGAACTGAAGAGACAGTGAAGAGACAGTGAACTGAAGAGACAGTGAACTGAAGAGACAGTGAACTGAAGAGACAGTGAACTGAAGAGACAGTGAACTGAAGAGACAGTGAACTGAAGAGACAGTGAAGAGACAGTGAACTGAAGAGACAGTGAAGAGACAGTGAACTGAAGAGACAGTGAACTGAAGAGACAGTGAACTGAAGAGACAGTGAACTGAAGAGACAGTGAACTGAAGAGACAGTGAACTGAAGAGACAGTGAACTGAAGAGACAGTGAACTGAAGAGACAGTGAACTGAAGAGACAGTGAACTGAAGAGACAGTGAACTGAAGAGACAGTGAACTGAAGAGACAGTGAACTGAAGAGACAGTGAACTGAAGAGACAGTGAACTGAAGAGACAGTGAACTGAAGAGACAGTGAACTGAAGAGACAGTGAACTGAAGAGACAGTGAACTGAAGAGACAGTGAAGAGACAGTGAACTGAAGAGACAGTGAACTGAAGAGACAGTGAACTGAAGAGACAGTGAACTGAAGAGACAGTGAACTGAAGAGACAGTGAACTGAAGAGACAGTGAAGAGACAGTGAACTGAAGAGACAGTGAACTGAAGAGACAGTGAACTGAAGAGACAGTGAACTGAAGAGACAGTGAACTGAAGAGACAGTGAACTAAAGAGACAGTGAACTGAAGAGACAGTGAAGAGACAGTGAACTGAAGAGACAGTGAACTGAAGAGACAGTGAACTGAAGAGACAGTGAACTGAAGAGACAGTGAACTGAAGAGACAGTGAACTGAAGAGACAGTGAACTGAAGAGACAGTGAAGAGACAGTGAACTGAAGAGACAGTGAAGAGACAGTGAACTGAAGAGACAGTGAAGAGACAGTGAACTGAAGAGACAGTGAACTGAAGAGACAGTGAAGAGACAGTGAACTGAAGAGACAGTGAACTGAAGAGACAGTGAACTGAAGAGACAGTGAACTGAAGAGACAGTGAACTGAAGAGACAGTGAAGAGACAGTGAACTGAAGAGACAGTGAAGAGACAGTGAACTGAAGAGACAGTGAAGAGACAGTGAACTGAAGAGACAGTGAACTGAAGAGACAGTGAAGAGACAGTGAACTGAAGAGACAGTGAACTGAAGAGACAGTGAAGAGACAGTGAACTGAAGAGACAGTGAAGAGACAGTGAACTGAAGAGACAGTGAACTGAAGAGACAGTGAACTGAAGAGACAGTGAACTAAAGAGACTGAAGAGACAGTGAACTGAAGAGACAGTGAACTGAAGAGACAGTGAACTGAAGAGACAGTGAACTGAAGAGACAGTGAAGAGACAGTGAACTGAAGAGACAGTGAAGAGACAGTGAACTGAAGAGACAGTGAAGAGACAGTGAACTGAAGAGACAGTGAAGAGACAGTGAACTGAAGAGACAGTGAACTGAAGAGACAGTGAAGAGACAGTGAACTGAAGAGACAGTGAACTGAAGAGACAGTGAACTGAAGAGACAGTGAAGAGACAGTGAACTGAAGAGACAGTGAAGAGACAGTGAACTGAAGAGACAGTGAACTGAAGAGACAGTGAACTAAAGAGACAGTGAACTAAAGAGACAGTGAACTGAAGAGACAGTGAACTGAAGAGACAGTGAACTGAAGAGACAGTGAACTGAAGAGACAGTGAACTGAAGAGACAGTGAACTGAAGAGACAGTGAACTGAAGAGACAGTGAACTGAAGAGACAGTGAAGAGACAGTGAACTGAAGAGACAGTGAAGAGACAGTGAACTGAAGAGACAGTGAAGAGACAGTGAACTGAAGAGACAGTGAACTGAAGAGACAGTGAAGAGACAGTGAACTGAAGAGACAGTGAACTGAAGAGACAGTGAAGAGACAGTGAACTGAAGAGACAGTGAAGAGACAGTGAACTGAAGAGACAGTGAACTGAAGAGACAGTGAACTAAAGAGACAGTGAACTGAAGAGACAGTGAACTAAAGACAGTGAACTGAAGAGACAGTGAACTGAAGAGACAGTGAACTGAAGAGACAGTGAACTGAAGAGACAGTGAAGAGACAGTGAACTGAAGAGACAGTGAAGAGACAGTGAACTGAAGAGACAGTGAAGAGACAGTGAACTGAAGAGACAGTGAAGAGACAGTGAACTGAAGAGACAGTGAACTGAAGAGACAGTGAACTGAAGAGACAGTGAACTGAAGAGACAGTGAACTGAAGAGACAGTGAAGAGACAGTGAACTGAAGAGACAGTGAACTGAAGAGACAGTGAACTGAAGAGACAGAGAACTGAAGAGACAGTAAAGAGACAGTGAACTGAAGAGACAGTGAACTGAAGAGACAGTGAACTGAAGAGACAGTGAACTGAAGAGACAGTGAACTGAAGAGACAGTGAAGAGACAGTGAACTGAAGAGACAGTGAACTGAAGAGACAGTGAACTGAAGAGACAGTGAACTGAAGAGACAGTGAACTAAAGAGACAGTGAACTGAAGAGACAGTGAAGAGACAGTGAACTGAAGAGACAGTGAACTGAAGAGACAGTGAACTGAAGAGACAGTGAACTGAAGAGACAGTGAACTAAAGAGACAGTGAACTGAAGAGACAGTGAACTGAAGAGACAGTGAAGAGACAGTGAACTGAAGAGACAGTGAACTGAAGAGACAGTGAACTGAAGAGACAGTGAAGAGACAGTGAACTGAAGAGACAGTGAAGAGACAGTGAACTGAAGAGACAGTGAACTGAAGAGACAGTGAACTGAAGAGACAGTGAACTGAAGAGACAGTGAACTGAAGAGACAGTGAACTGAAGAGACAGTGAACTGAAGAGACAGTGAACTGAAGAGACAGTGAACTGAAGAGACAGTGAACTGAAGAGACAGTGAACTGAAGAGACAGTGAACTGAAGAGACAGTGAAGAGACAGTGAACTGAAGAGACAGTGAAGAGACAGTGAACTGAAGAGACAGTGAAGAGACAGTGAACTGAAGAGACAGTGAACTGAAGAGACAGTGAAGAGACAGTGAACTGAAGAGACAGTGAACTGAAGAGACAGTGAAGAGACAGTGAACTGAAGAGACAGTGAAGAGACAGTGAACTGAAGAGACAGTGAACTGAAGAGACAGTGAACTGAAGAGACAGTGAACTGAAGAGACAGTGAACTGAAGAGACAGTGAACTGAAGAGACAGTGAACTGAAGAGACAGTGAACTGAAGAGACAGTGAACTGAAGAGACAGTGAAGAGACAGTGAACTGAAGAGACAGTGAAGAGACAGTGAACTGAAGAGACAGTGAAGAGACAGTGAACTGAAGAGACAGTGAAGAGACAGTGAACTGAAGAGACAGTGAACTGAAGAGACAGTGAAGAGACAGTGAACTGAAGAGACAGTGAACTGAAGAGACAGTGAAGAGACAGTGAACTGAAGAGACAGTGAACTGAAGAGACAGTGAAGAGACAGTGAACTGAAGAGACAGTGAAGAGACAGTGAACTGAAGAGACAGTGAAGAGACAGTGAACTGAAGAGACAGTGAAGAGACAGTGAACTGAAGAGACAGTGAACTGAAGAGACAGTGAAGAGACAGTGAACTGAAGAGACAGTGAACTGAAGAGACAGTGAAGAGACAGTGAACTGAAGAGACAGTGAAGAGACAGTGAACTGAAGAGACAGTGAACTGAAGAGACAGTGAACTGAAGAGACAGTGAACTGAAGAGACAGTGAACTAAAGAGACAGTGAACTGAAGAGACAGTGAACTGAAGAGACAGTGAACTGAAGAGACAGTGAACTGAAGAGACAGTGAAGAGACAGTGAACTGAAGAGACAGTGAAGAGACAGTGAACTGAAGAGACAGTGAAGAGACAGTGAACTGAAGAGACAGTGAAGAGACAGTGAACTGAAGAGACAGTGAACTGAAGAGACAGTGAAGAGACAGTGAACTGAAGAGACAGTGAACTGAAGAGACAGTGAACTGAAGAGACAGTGAAGAGACAGTGAACTGAAGAGACAGTGAAGAGACAGTGAACTGAAGAGACAGTGAACTGAAGAGACAGTGAACTAAAGAGACAGTGAACTGAAGAGACAGTGAACTGAAGAGACAGTGAACTGAAGAGACAGTGAACTGAAGAGACAGTGAACTGAAGAGACAGTGAACTGAAGAGACAGTGAACTGAAGAGACAGTGAACTGAAGAGACAGTGAACTGAAGAGACAGTGAAGAGACAGTGAACTGAAGAGACAGTGAACTGAAGAGACAGTGAACTGAAGAGACAGTGAACTGAAGAGACAGTGAACTGAAGAGACAGTGAACTGAAGAGACAGTGAAGAGACAGTGAACTGAAGAGACAGTGAACTGAAGAGACAGTGAACTGAAGAGACAGTGAACTGAAGAGACAGTGAACTGAAGAGACAGTGAACTAAAGAGACAGTGAACTGAAGAGACAGTGAAGAGACAGTGAACTGAAGAGACAGTGAACTGAAGAGACAGTGAACTGAAGAGACAGTGAACTGAAGAGACAGTGAACTGAAGAGACAGTGAACTGAAGAGACAGTGAACTGAAGAGACAGTGAAGAGACAGTGAACTGAAGAGACAGTGAAGAGACAGTGAACTGAAGAGACAGTGAAGAGACAGTGAACTGAAGAGACAGTGAACTGAAGAGACAGTGAAGAGACAGTGAACTGAAGAGACAGTGAACTGAAGAGACAGTGAACTGAAGAGACAGTGAACTGAAGAGACAGTGAACTGAAGAGACAGTGAAGAGACAGTGAACTGAAGAGACAGTGAACTGAAGAGACAGTGAACTGAAGAGACAGTGAACTGAAGAGACAGTGAAGAGACAGTGAACTGAAGAGACAGTGAAGAGACAGTGAACTGAAGAGACAGTGAACTGAAGAGACAGTGAAGAGACAGTGAACTGAAGAGACAGTGAACTGAAGAGACAGTGAAGAGACAGTGAACTGAAGAGACAGTGAAGAGACAGTGAACTGAAGAGACAGTGAAGAGACAGTGAACTGAAGAGACAGTGAACTGAAGAGACAGTGAAGAGACAGTGAACTGAAGAGACAGTGAACTGAAGAGACAGTGAAGAGACAGTGAACTGAAGAGACAGTGAAGAGACAGTGAACTGAAGAGACAGTGAACTGAAGAGACAGTGAACTGAAGAGACAGTGAACTGAAGAGACAGTGAACTGAAGAGACAGTGAACTGAAGAGACAGTGAACTGAAGAGACAGTGAACTGAAGAGACAGTGAACTGAAGAGACAGTGAAGAGACAGTGAACTGAAGAGACAGTGAAGAGACAGTGAACTGAAGAGACAGTGAAGAGACAGTGAACTGAAGAGACAGTGAAGAGACAGTGAACTGAAGAGACAGTGAACTGAAGAGACAGTGAAGAGACAGTGAACTGAAGAGACAGTGAACTGAAGAGACAGTGAACTGAAGAGACAGTGAAGAGACAGTGAACTGAAGAGACAGTGAAGAGACAGTGAACTGAAGAGACAGTGAACTGAAGAGACAGTGAACTAAGAGACAGTGAACTGAAGAGACAGTGAACTGAAGAGACAGTGAACTGAAGAGACAGTGAACTGAAGAGACAGTGAACTGAAGAGACAGTGAACTGAAGAGACAGTGAACTGAAGAGACAGTGAACTGAAGAGACAGTGAACTGAAGAGACAGTGAACTGAAGAGACAGTGAACTGAAGAGACAGTGAACTGAAGAGACAGTGAACTGAAGAGACAGTGAACTGAAGAGACAGTGAACTGAAGAGACAGTGAACTGAAGAGACAGTGAAGAGACAGTGAACTGAAGAGACAGTGAACTAAAGAGACAGTGAACTGATGAGACAGAGAACTGAAGAGACAGTAAAGAGACAGTGAACTGAAGAGACAGTGAACTGAAGAGACAGTGAACTGAAGAGACAGTGAACTGAAGAGACAGTGAACTGAAGAGACAGTGAAGAGACAGTGAACTGAAGAGACAGTGAACTGAAGAGACAGTGAACTGAAGAGACAGTAAACTGAAGAGACAGTGAACTAAAGAGACAGTGAACTGAAGAGAAAGTGAAGAGACAGTGAACTGAAGAGACAGTGAACTGAAGAGACAGTGAACTGAAGAGACAGTGAACTGAAGAGACAGTGAACTAAAGAGACAGTGAACTAAAGAGACAGTGAACTGAAGAGACAGTGAAGAGACAGTGAACTAAAGAGACAGTGAACTGAAGAGACAGTGAACTGAAGAGACAGTGAACTGAAGAGACAGTGAACTGAAGAGACAGTGAACTAAAGAGACAGTGAACTGAAGAGACAGTGAAGAGACAGTGAACTGAAGAGACAGTGAACTAAAGAGACAGTGAACTGAAGAGACAGAGAACTGAAGAGACAGTAAAGAGACAGTGAACTGAAGAGACAGTGAACTGAAGAGACAGTGAACTGAAGAGACAGTGAACTGAAGAGACAGTGAACTGAAGAGACAGTGAACTAAGAGACAGTGAACTGAAGAGACAGTGAACTGAAGAGACAGTGAACTGAGAGACAGTGAACTGAAGAGACAGTGAACTGAAGAGACAGTGAACTGAAGAGACAGTGAACTGAAGAGACAGTGAACTGAAGAGACAGTGAACTGAAGAGACAGTGAACTGAAGAGACAGTGAACTGAAGAGACAGAGAACTGAAGAGACAGTGAACTGAAGAGACAGTGAACTGAAAAGACAGTGAACTGAAGAGACAGTGAAGAGACAGTGAACTGAAGAGACAGTGAACTGAAGAGACAGTGAACTGAAGAGACAGTGAACTGAAGAGACAGTGAACTGAAGAGACAGTGAACTGAAGAGACAGTGAACTGAAGAGACAGTGAACTGAAGAGACAGTGAACTGAAGAGACAGTGAAGAGACAGTGAACTGAAGAGACAGTGAACTAAAGAGACAGTGAACTGAAGAGACAGTGAACTGAAGAGACAGTGAACTGAAGAGACAGTGAACTGAAGAGACAGTGAACTGAAGAGACAGTGAACTGAAGAGACAGTGAACTGAAGAGACAGTGAACTGAAGAGACAGTGAACTGAAGAGACAGTGAACTGAGGAGACAGTGAACTGAGAGACATGAACTGAAGAGACAGTGAACTGAAGAGACAGTGAAGAGACAGTGAAGAGACAGTGAACTGAAGAGACAGTGAACTAAAGAGACAGTGAACTAAAGAGACAGTGAACTGAAGAGACAGTGAAGAGACAGTGAACTGAAGAGACAGTGAACTGAAGAGACAGTGAACTGAAGAGACAGTGAACTGAAGAGACAGTGAACTGAAGAGACAGTGAACTGAAGAGACAGTGAACTGAAGAGACAGTGAACTGAAGAGACAGTGAACTGAAGAGACAGTGAACTGAAGAGACAGTGAACTGAAGAGACAGTGAACTGAAGAGACAGTGAACTGAAGAGACAGTGAACTGAAGAGACAGTGAACTGAAGAGACAGTGAACTGAAGAGACAGTGAACTGAAGAGACAGTGAACTGAAGAGACAGTGAACTGAAGAGACAGTGAACTGAAGAGACAGTGAACTGAAGAGACAGTGAACTGAAGAGACAGTGAACTGAAGAGACAGTGAACTGAAGAGACAGTGAACTGAAGAGACAGTGAACTGAAGAGACAGTGAACTGAAGAGACAGTGAAGAGACAGTGAACTGAAGAGACAGTGAACTGAAGAGACAGTGAACTGAAGAGACAGTGAACTGAAGAGACAGTGAACTAAAGAGACAGTGAACTGAAGAGAAGTGAAGAGACAGTGAACTGAAGAGACAGTGAACTGAAGAGACAGTGAACTGAAGAGACAGTGAACTGAAGAGACAGTGAACTGAAGAGACAGTGAACTAAAGAGACAGTGAACTGAAGAGACAGTGAAGAGACAGTGAACTGAAGAGACAGTGAACTGAAGAGACAGTGAACTGAAGAGACAGTGAACTGAAGAGACAGTGAACTGAAGAGACAGTGAACTAAAGAGACAGTGAACTGAAGAGACAGTGAAGAGACAGTGAACTGAAGAGACAGTGAAGAGACAGTGAACTGAAGAGACAGTGAAGAGACAGTGAACTGAAGAGACAGTGAACTGAAGAGACAGTGAAGAGACAGTGAACTGAAGAGACAGTGTACTGAAGAGACAGTGAACTGAAGAGACAGTGAACTGAAGAGACAGTGAACTGAAGAGACAGTGAAGAGACAGTGAACTGAAGAGACAGTGAACTGAAGAGACAATGAACTGAAGAGACAGTGAACTGAAGAGACAGTGAAGAGACAGTGAACTGAAGAGACAGTGAAGAGACAGTGAACTGAAGAGACAGTGAACTGAAGAGACAGTGAAGAGACAGTGAACTGAAGAGACAGTGAACTGAAGAGACAGTGAAGAGACAGTGAACTGAAGAGACAGTGAACTGAAGAGACAGTGAACTGAAGAGACAGTGAACTGAAGAGACAGTGAACTGAAGAGACAGTGAAGAGACAGTGAACTGAAGAGACAGTGAACTGAAGAGACATGAACTGAAGAGACAGTGAACTGAAGAGACAGTGAAGAGACAGTGAACTGAAGAGACAGTGAAGAGACAGTGAACTGAAGAGACAGTGAACTGAAGAGACAGTGAAGAGACAGTGAACTGAAGAGACAGTGAACTGAAGAGACAGTGAAGAGACAGTGAACTGAAGAGACAGTGAAGAGACAGTGAACTGAAGAGACAGTGAAGAGACAGTGAACTGAAGAGACAGTGAACTGAAGAGACAGTGAAGAGACAGTGAACTGAAGAGACAGTGAACTGAAGAGACAGTGAAGAGACAGTGAACTGAAGAGACAGTGAAGAGACAGTGAACTGAAGAGACAGTGAACTGAAGAGACAGTGAACTAAAGAGACAGTGAACTAAAGAGACAGTGAACTAAAGAGACAGTGAACTGAAGAGACAGAGAACTGAAGAGACAGTGAACTAAAGAGACAGTGAACTGAAGAGACAGTGAAGAGACAGTGAACTGAAGAGACAGTGAAGAGACAGTGAACTGAAGAGACAGTGAAGAGACAGTGAACTGAAGAGACAGTGAAGAGACAGTGAACTGAAGAGACAGTGAACTGAAGAGACAGTGAAGAGACAGTGAACTGAAGAGACAGTGAACTGAAGAGACAGTGAACTGAAGAGACAGTGAAGAGACAGTGAACTGAAGAGACAGTGAAGAGACAGTGAACTGAAGAGACAGTGAACTGAAGAGACAGTGAACTAAAGAGACAGTGAACTGAAGAGACAGTGAACTGAAGAGACAGTGAACTGAAGAGACAGTGAACTGAAGAGACAGTGAACTGAAGAGACAGTGAACTGAAGAGACAGTGAACTGAAGAGACAGTGAACTGAAGAGACAGTGAACTGAAGAGACAGTGAACTGAAGAGACAGTGAACTGAAGAGACAGTGAACTGAAGAGACAGTGAACTGAAGAGACAGTGAACTGAAGAGACAGTGAACTGAAGAGACAGTGAACTGAAGAGACAGTGAACTGAAGAGACAGTGAAGAGACAGTGAACTGAAGAGACAGTGAACTGAAGAGACAGTGAACTGAGAGACAGTGAACTGAAGAGACAGTGAAGAGACAGTGAACTGAAGAGACAGTGAACTGAAGAGACAGTGAACTGAAGAGACAGTGAACTGAAGAGACAGTGAACTGAAGAGACAGTGAAGAGACAGTGAACTGAAGAGACAGTGAACTGAAGAGACAGTGAACTGAAGAGACAGTGAACTGAAGAGACAGTGAACTAAAGAGACAGTGAACTGAAGAGACAGTGAAGAGACAGTGAACTGAAGAGACAGTGAACTGAAGAGACAGTGAACTGAAGAGACAGTGAACTGAAGAGACAGTGAACTGAAGAGACAGTGAACTGAAGAGACAGTGAACTGAAGAGACAGTGAAGAGACAGTGAACTGAAGAGACAGTGAACTGAAGAGACAGTGAACTGAAGAGACAGTGAACTGAAGAGACAGTGAACTGAAGAGACAGTGAACTGAAGAGACAGTGAACTGAAGAGACAGTGAAGAGACAGTGAACTGAAGAGACAGTGAACTAAAGAGACAGTGAACTGAAGAGACAGTGAACTGAAGAGACAGTGAAGAGACAGTGAACTGAAGAGACAGTGAACTGAAGAGACAGTGAACTGAAGAGACAGTGAACTGAAGAGACAGTGAACTGAAGAGACAGTGAACTGAAGAGACAGTGAACTGAAGAGACAGTGAACTGAAGAGACAGTGAACTGAAGAGACAGTGAACTGAAGAGACAGTGAACTGAAGAGACAGTGAACTGAAGAGACAGTGAACTGAAGAGACAGTGAACTGAAGAGACAGTGAACTGAAGAGACAGTGAACTGAAGAGACAGTGAACTGAAGAGACAGTGAACTGAAGAGACAGTGAACTGAAGAGACAGTGAACTGAAGAGACAGTGAACTGAAGAGACAGTGAAGAGACAGTGAACTGAAGAGACAGTGAACTGAAGAGACAGTGAACTGAAGAGACAGTGAACTGAAGAGACAGTGAACTGAAGAGACAGTGAACTGAAGAGACAGTGAACTGAAGAGACAGTGAACTGAAGAGACAGTGAACTGAAGAGACAGTGAAGAGACAGTGAACTGAAGAGACAGTGAACTAAAGAGACAGTGAACTGAAGAGACAGTGAACTGAAGAGACAGTGAACTGAAGAGACAGTGAACTGAAGAGACAGTGAACTGAAGAGACAGTGAACTGAAGAGACAGTGAACTGAAGAGACAGTGAACTGAAGAGACAGTGAACTGAAGAGACAGTGAACTGAAGAGACAGTGAACTGAGGAGACAATGAACTGAAGAGACAGTGAACTGAAGAGACAGTGAAGAGACAGTGAAGAGACAGTGAACTGAAGAGACAGTGAACTAAAGAGACAGTGAACTAAAGAGACAGTGAACTGAAGAGACAGTGAAGAGACAGTGAACTGAAGAGACAGTGAACTGAAGAGACAGTGAACTGAAGAGACAGTGAACTGAAGAGACAGTGAACTGAAGAGACAGTGAACTAAAGAGACAGTGAACTGAAGAGACAGTGAACTGAAGAGACAGTGAACTGAAGAGACAGTGAACTGAAGAGACAGTGAACTGAAGAGACAGTGAACTGAAGAGACAGTGAACTGAAGAGACAGTGAACTGAAGAGACAGTGAACTGAAGAGACAGTGAACTGAAGAGACAGTGAACTAAAGAGACAGTGAACTGAAGAGACAGTGAACTGAAGAGACAGTGAACTGAAGAGACAGTGAACTGAAGAGACAGTGAACTGAAGAGACAGTGAACTGAAGAGACAGTGAACTGAAGAGACAGTGAACTGAAGAGACAGTGAACTGAAGAGACAGTGAACTGAAGAGACAGTGAAGAGACAGTGAACTGAAGAGACAGTGAACTGAAGAGACAGTGAACTGAAGAGACAGTGAACTGAAGAGACAGTGAACTAAGAGACAGTGAACTGAAGAGAAGTGAAGAGACAGTGAACTGAAGAGACAGTGAACTGAAGAGACAGTGAACTGAAGAGACAGTGAACTGAAGAGACAGTGAACTGAAGAGACAGTGAACTAAGAGACAGTGAACTGAAGAGACAGTGAAGAGACAGTGAACTGAAGAGACAGTGAACTGAAGAGACAGTGAACTGAAGAGACAGTGAACTGAAGAGACAGTGAACTGAAGAGACAGTGAAAAGAGACAGTGAACTGAAGAGACAGTGAAGAGACAGTGAACTGAAGAGACAGTGAAGAGACAGTGAACTGAAGAGACAGTGAAGAGACAGTGAACTGAAGAGACAGTGAACTGAAGAGACAGTGAAGAGACAGTGAACTGAAGAGACAGTGAACTGAAGAGACAGTGAACTGAAGAGACAGTGAACTGAAGAGACAGTGAACTGAAGAGACAGTGAAGAGACAGTGAACTGAAGAGACAGTGAACTGAAGAGACAGTGAACTGAAGAGACAGTGAACTGAAGAGACAGTGAAGAGACAGTGAACTGAAGAGACAGTGAAGAGACAGTGAACTGAAGAGACAGTGAACTGAAGAGACAGTGAAGAGACAGTGAACTGAAGAGACAGTGAACTGAAGAGACAGTGAAGAGACAGTGAACTGAAGAGACAGTGAACTGAAGAGACAGTGAACTGAAGAGACAGTGAACTGAAGAGACAGTGAACTGAAGAGACAGTGAAGAGACAGTGAACTGAAGAGACAGTGAACTGAAGAGACATGAACTGAAGAGACAGTGAACTGAAGAGACAGTGAAGAGACAGTGAACTGAAGAGACAGTGAAGAGACAGTGAACTGAAGAGACAGTGAACTGAAGAGACAGTGAAGAGACAGTGAACTGAAGAGACAGTGAACTGAAGAGACAGTGAACTGAAGAGACAGTGAACTAAAGAGACAGTGAACTAAAGAGACAGTGAACTGAAGAGACAGTGAACTGAAGAGACAGTGAACTGAAGAGAAAGTGAACTGAAGAGACAGTGAACTGAAGAGACAGTGAAGAGACAGTGAACTGAAGAGACAGTGAACTGAGGAGACAGTGAACTGAAGAGACAGTGAACTGAAGAGACAGTGAACTGAAGAGACAGTGAACTGAAGAGACAGTGAAGAGACAGTGAAGAGACAGTGAACTGAAGAGACAATGAAATGAAGAGACAGTGAACTGAAGAGAAAGTGAAATGAAGAGACAGTGAACTGAAGAGACAGTGAACTGAAGAGACAGTGAACTGAAGAGACAGTGAACTGAAGAGACAGTGAACTGAAAAGACAGTGAACTGAGGAGACAATGAACTGAAGAGACAGTGAAGAGACAGTGAACTGAAGAGACAGTGAACTGAAGAGACAGTGAACTGAAGAGACAGTGAACTGAAAAGACAGTGAACTGAGGAGACAATGAACTGAAGAGACAGTGAACTGAAGAGACAGTGAACTGAAGAGACAGTGAAGAGACAGTGAACTGAAGAGACAATGAAATGAAGAGACAGTGAACTGAAGAGACAGTGAACTGAGGAGACAATGAACTGAAGAGACAGTGAACTGAAGAGACAGTGAACTGAAGAGACAGTGAAGAGACAGTGAACTGAAGAGACAATGAAATGAAGAGACAGTGAACTGAAGAGACAGTGAACTGAGGAGACAATGAACTGAAGAGACAATGAAATGAAGAGACAGTGAACTGAAGAGAAAGTGAATCGAAGAGACAGTGAACTGAAGAGACAGTGAACTAAAGATACAGTGAACTGAAGCCATTTGAAGTTCAATCACTTTATTTTTAGTTTATCTCAACGATGTATCCATTAAAAATTTGCACAGGTGATATGAGAGAACGATTTTTAACTTGGAGCTTTACAACATGAAGTGCTTGGTAGCTACAAGAGGATGGGACATGAGGCAATACTTTAGCAGAGAGATTACTATAATAGCGCATTGGTTCAGTCTTTTCTAATGATTGACAGCCTGTAGTTAAGGAAAAAAGAAAAAATCATTCTCAAGCAATTTTTCAATCGACTCAGTCTCTTCTCTTTAATCCGCAATTGCTGGCAAGTAAGTTTTCAGGAAGCGGGAGAGCCGTCTCTCTCTCTCTCTCTCCTCTCTCTCTCTCTCTTTTGCTCCCTGCCTGGCAAAAACCGCGTGGGCCATTTTTTGCTCCGGCACCAATTATTGAGCGCTTCATAGCGGCTGCTTCGGTAGAAAAAGACGACGGCGGAGATCCTTGGAGGAGGCCTGCAGTTTTAGAAGCGGTGTGCAGTGTTCTCTCTCTCTCTCTCTCTCTCTCTCTCTCTTACTCATTTCTTCTTTCTAACGACGGTGTAGAAAAGCATCTTTCGTTCCGGTCAGATCTCTATGAATTTCAAGCATGGATGAGGGATGAGAAAATTAATCTTCTGTTCCATCTCAAGCTTATAGCATTGGTTAAAACACGCTTTCAGCATGTGTGCCTAATTAACTATTGTCTGGGGCTCTTTACAAGCATCTTGTGCGTGTAACTCAACATGTTGATTAGTTCTGCATCAGAGTGTCTGAGGCTGAGAAATTATAAGTGTTATTGAAGGAGAGGATGGAGAGCAGGGGGATGCAGAGACAGATGTAGGGAAGCAGGGGGATGCAGAGGCAGATGTAGGGAAGCAGGGAGATGCAGAGACAGAGGATGGAGAGCAGGGGGATGCAGAGGCAGATGTAGGGAAGCAGGGAGATGCAGAGACAGAGGATGGAGAGCAGGGGGATGCAGAGGCAGATGTAGGGAAGCAGGGAGATGCAGAGACAGAGGATGGAGAGCAGGGGGATGCAGAGACAGATGTAGGGAAGCAGGGAGATGCAGAGGCAGATGTAGGGAAGCAGGGAGATGCAGAGACAGAGGATGGAGAGCAGGGGGATGCAGAGGCAGATGTAGGGAAGCAGGGAGATGCAGAGACAGAGGATGGAGAGCAGGGGGATGCAGAGACAGATGTAGGGAAGCAGGGAGATGCAGAGGCAGATGTAGGGAAGCAGGGAGATGCACAGACAGATGTAGGGAAGCAGGGAGATGCAGAGACAGATGTAGGGAAGCAGGGAGATGCAGAGACAGATGTAGGGAAGCAGGGAGATGCAGAGACAGATGTATGGAGAGCAGGGGATGCAGAGACAGATGTAGGGAAGCAGGGAGATGCAGAGACAGATGTAGGGAAGCAGGGAGATGCAGAGACAGATGTAGGGAAGCACGGAGATGCAGAGACAGATGTAGGGAAGCAGGGAGATGCAGAGACAGATGTAGGGAAGCAGGGAGATGCAGAGACAGAGGATGGAGAGCAGGGGGATGCAGAGGCAGATGTAGGGAAGCAGGGAGATGCAGAGACAGAGGATGGAGAGCAGGGGGATGCAGAGACAGATGTAGGGAAGCAGGGAGATGCAGAGACAGATGTAGGGAAGCAGGGAGATGCAGAGACAGATGTAGGGAAGCACGGAGATGCAGAGACAGATGTAGGGAAGCAGGGAGATACAGAGACAGATGTAGGGAAGCAGGGAGATGCAGAGACAGATGTAGGGAAGCAGGGAGATGCAGAGACAGATGTAGGGAAGCAGGGAGATGCAGAGACAGATGTAGGGAAGCAGGGAGATACAGAGACAGATGTAGGGAAGCAGGGAGATGCAGAGACAGAGGATGGAGAGCAGGGGGATGCAGAGGCAGATGTAGGGAAGCAGGGAGATGCAGAGACAGATGTAGGGAAGCAGGGAGATGCAGAGACAGAGGATGGAGAGCAGGGGGATGCAGAGGCAGATGTAGGGAAGCAGGGAGATGCAGAGACAGAGGATGGAGAGCAGGGGGATGCAGAGGCAGATGTAGGGAAGCAGGGAGATGCAGAGACAGATGTAGGGAAGCAGGGAGATGCAGAGACAGATGTAGGGAAGCAGGGAGATGCAGAGACAGATGTAGGGAAGCAGGGAGATGCAGAGACAGATGTAGGGAAGCAGGGAGATACAGAGACAGATGTAGGGAAGCAGGGAGATGCAGAGACAGAGGATGGAGAGCAGGGGGATGCAGAGGCAGATGTAGGGAAGCAGGGAGATGCAGAGACAGATGTAGGGAAGCAGGGAGATGCAGAGACAGAGGATGGAGAGCAGGGGGATGCAGAGGCAGATGTAGGGAAGCAGGGAGATGCAGAGACAGATGTAGGGAAGCAGGGAGATGCAGAGACAGATGTAGGGAAGCACGGAGATGCAGAGACAGATTTAGGGAAGCAGGGAGATACAGAGACAGATGTAGGGAAGCAGGGAGATGCAGAGACAGATGTAGGGAAGCAGGGAGATGCAGAGACAGATGTAGGGAAGCAGGGAGATGCAGAGACAGATGTAGGGAAGCAGGGAGATACAGAGACAGATGTAGGGAAGCAGGGAGATGCAGAGACAGAGGATGGAGAGCAGGGGGATGCAGAGGCAGATGTAGGGAAGCAGGGAGATGCAGAGACAGATGTAGGGAAGCAGGGAGATGCAGAGACAGAGGATGGAGAGCAGGGGATGCAGAGGCAGATGTAGGGAAGCAGGGAGATGCAGAGACAGAGGATGGAGAGCAGGGGGATGCAGAGGCAGATGTAGGGAAGCAGGGAGATGCAGAGACAGATGTAGGGAAGCAGGGAGATGCAGAGACAGATGTAGGGAAGCAGGGAGATGCACAGACAGATGTAGGGAAGCAGGGAGATACAGAGACAGATGTAGGGAAGCAGGGAGATGCAGAGACAGATGTAGGGAAGCAGGGAGATGCAGAGACAGATGTAGGGAAGCAGGGAGATGCAGAGACAGATGTAGGGAAGCAGGGAGATACAGAGACAGATGTAGGGAAGCAGGGAGATGCAGAGACAGAGGATGGAGAGCAGGGGGATGCAGAGGCAGATGTAGGGAAGCAGGGAGATGCAGAGACAGATGTAGGGAAGCAGGGAGATGCAGAGACAGATGTAGGGAAGCAGGTAGATGCGGACACATATGTAGGGGAAGCAGGGTGTGATTATAAACAGGTAGTAAGAAGTCAAGAAAAAATCTAATTACGAGTATATATATGAAATAGCCAGGAACATAGAGGAAATAAGCATGGGAAAATAAGGAGCTTATAAAGCGATTAAGAAGTCAAATATATTTCTATCAAGCTCAGCTAATCTCAGGCTTAAGTTCATGGATCTTATTTTAGCAGCATGCAGAAACCGATAAAGTTTCAATTCATGATTCAACTGTACTGTAATATCGGAGTAGGAGATGTAGGATCTGGAACTGGAAAGAAAACGAACTGAAGAGTCTTCAGGTGGCCGCGGTTCTCTGCGTTTTCACATTTCACCAGGTGCAGTGAAGGAAACAAAGAGCGATCGGAAATGTTCACAGGATCGAGTAAAGTGGCTCGTTGAAATCTGAAAGAGAGAGATGAAAATGAAATTTTGGCAGGCGGTATAGGAAATGTTACTGGTAGAGATTTTATTAAACTAACTATGAAGTTGCAAAGTAAAAAAGTGCATAATCGGTATATTTTAAAACATTTTTGCATTCGGCATATACGAGCTATTTAGGCGGTTTGGAAAAATGACCAGAGACCAGCGTCGCCGTCGGCTCGCCATCAAAATAAACCCGAAATATCGGGCCGTATGCAGAAAGCTTAATCCAGACTAGCTAGTCCGGACTGGGTAGTTCAGTCTATGGTCTATGGTCTAGCTACCCTACTTCTGTCTATAGTAGACCGGTCTGACATTGGACCGTATGCAGAAAGCTCTGTCTAGGGTAGTCCGGTCTTGAAAAGCTAGTCTAGACTTGGATTTGGTATGCAGTTTCTGTCTTACCGGGGCTGGTTGGGGCTAAGCCACGCAGGGCGGGGGTTGGGGGGGGGGGGGAACAAAACTCACAGAGTTGAAGGGCGAGAGAGAAGGAAGGGGAAAGGCTAGCCAATCAGGTGCCTCCATGGCAAGAGACACGATTGGACTGGGCCCAGACGATAGAGAGAGAGAGGAAAAGACGCCAGCCAATGAAAATGAAAACGAGAAAAATAAAATGAAGAATGGCAGGCGGACAGCGCAGGGGTCGGGTCAAGGGCATTGTGAGGTGCAGGTCACAACATGATTTGCTCCGAAAACCTAAATAGCGTTGGGCGTTGCTAGCACTTTCGCAGTTATTGGTATTTCAGTTATGATGCATGTAGCAGTGAACGTGTCTGATGGTCGACCGATGTCCGATGAACGCCAATAATTTTTCATAGCGCTTATTCTTTATCGTTGGCGTTTGCTATTTTGTTCCAAAAATAGTTAACCATTATTGTAGGGTTAACCATAGACAACACGAATAACCATTCAGTATCCTAAAGGCTGATTTTCTACAATACCGCCTGCTTCAGATTTGTCTATGACTTAAATTTAGTTTAAAGTGCATAAAATTAAACACGTGATAGCGTCATCAGAAGCTTATAGAAATAACAAGAGTAGCTGAAAATGTTACGCACAACCGTATCGCTCCTTTTGACCTTGATTGTAACTTTGACAAAGTCAATCGATGTCGAGCTGATGGAATTCGAAGACGAGCTATCCGACCCAGATTACATCTGCCACTGGAGCATCTGGACTGAGTCTGCTTGTCAGCGGCTCTCCAACACGGGCGCCTGTCGGGCCGATCTCAGGCGTCGCTGCGTCTGCCTGAAGTTTGCCAACATTCCGCACAATTTAAACTCCACCGACTACTCAACGAGGACTTGCAGTTTTGGTACGCTGCAAGAAAAAACTGACAAGTTTTGTGGGGTATTCTAATAATAATAACAGTTTATTACACCTGCCACGAGCAGATGTACAACCGACAGCTCAGCGGTCGGAAGGCTGTGTACGGCTGTTCAGTCCAAGGACTGGAGGGGGGTCGCCACACACACCAGCTAATGCTGGCACCCATTTTACAGCTGGGTGAACTGAAGCAATGCATGAAGAGTTAAGTGTCTTGCTCAGGACACAAATTGTTCCAGTGAAATCAGGAATCGAACCCCCGACCTTCAAGTCGTGAGTCCGTCGCTCTAACCACTAGGCTAAAACCCCCTGATATTCATTTGTCGCATAGACAGCCAGTATGGACTAAAGTACTCTAATGAAATATGACAGGAATAAATTCCCATGTTGAACTGATGTGGGCAATATTTTAGAAAAACTGCCTCCTCGCCTGTTAGCACCGAACCCCATTTCATCCAGCCTCACTGCAGCAAGGGCTTAGCTGCCTCATCCGTTGGTTTCAGTTTACTAATCTCTCTTCTATGATTAGTCCTTCAGCTTAGTCCACAATGAGTTTGATCTCGTTTAACGAGAACTGCAGATTTTGGTAATTATAAAGGTTTTCTTTACGATTTGCAAGCAAGCAAGTATAAAATTTACGTGTGTGTCGTGGCATTCATTGCGCAGAGTTGGCTTTGCCTATGTTAAATAGGCTCAATTTATCCCCTTAGAGGCGGTCACATTGAGCGAGTGACAAAAATTAAGCTTCATAAGCTTGCTGTGTTAGGGTGTAAGAAATTATAGTTTTGAATTTTGAGAACGTACAACTGCTTAGTGCATATTCGGTGTCGTTTTCGTCGTGCTAAATTTTAGCCCATGAAGGCACAACCCCTAAGGCTGAGAGTGTGCACATACTAATGCCGGACAATGAGGACTGATAAGTGCATTAATCCTTCACCGGCACCTCCAGCCCAATGGTCGTTGCGACTCCAACTGTCAACTATTGGACGGCTTCTTTCGCAGAGTGGAAGGCCTGCACGGCGCCTGGTGCTCCTGGTCAGATTGGCAGCGATCTACCTGTAAGGTCAGCTCCGACGGCCTGATGGAGGGCTTCCAGACCAGCCAGCGCAAGTGCCTGTGCCCACCGCCGTGGCTAGAGGGCGACGTCTGCCACGGCAGCGACTCCCGGTCTAGCAACTGTCGCGACAGTCTCAACGATGTGCCCAGCCGGTTTCTAAACGTTTGGCGCGGTCTATTCGACAGTGCAGTGATTGGAGTCATTCTTCCGTTGGCTCTGATTATTTGGTTCTGCTGTTTAGCCGGTCCGATGCGTCAGGGACTGCAGTTCGGTCGGTTGCAGTCAGCCGCCGTGATTGCCGAGCTGCGAGTGCATCGGGCCAGGCACCTGGCGGCGTTGAGGAAACAAGCGGAAGAGCAGCGACGCGCCGCAGGCGGCAGTGCGAGTGCGAGTCAGGAGCAGGCGAGGAAAGCTGGCGAACTGGATCCCGCTAAGCGACGGATATTGCGCGGCAGAGAGGCGACTCGGTTGAGACGGAGGCGAAAATTTATTTGGCAGGCTTGACCTATTTGAAATATATGAATAGTTCAACTCCGGTCAGGTTTGTAATTTCCAGAGAGATAGATGAATAACTTTGAAAGTGTCATGAATGCGTTATGACAGTGTGCTCTTTGCTAAGTTGCTGCACCGGGCCAGTGGGCCGTCCTCTCCTCCTCCCCCCTCCTTAGATATTTTCTGACTCACCCACCTGCACTTCTGCGCGTGCGTACCCCTCCCCTCCCTGCCTAGACCTTTTCTGTTGAGTCAACCCCCCCATGCTCTGCGTGCGACCCCCCCTGTGCGACCCCGCCCCATTATTTTGTTAGCTTTGCTGCCCCGCCCCTGTTTGTGATTGGCTGCCAGTCCCAGTCTGCCGTGCTGCGCCCCGGCGATTGGCTGGTACAGCTCATGCGTTGCCTTGGCTGATGTCTAAGCCCCCTTTTCTGCCTTTATCCCGCGCCCTCGACCCCCAGTTTGCTGCCTATTTATTCGGCCCCCCTTGAGACCCCATTCTCGTCGTCTTCTTGGCTCCTCGGCGATTGTGCCAGCGTTGGTTGCTGAATTGCTATTCCTCGCAGAATTGCTAGACAAATATATAAGTAAAGGATATCGAGATCACCACTGCTCTGACGGCGCTGTTTCTTGTACGACTGAAATCGCGGCTGGTAAGCCTTCCAATTTGCACGTCATTTGGGTCTGCATCTGTACTAGGCACCTTAGAGGGATTAAGTGCGTCGTACGCCGGTCCCACCCCAAGCAGCTCTGCGTCGTACGCGAGTCTGTAGGCTGTCGTGCGTCGTACGCTCGAGCAGCCTAGTCCCGACGGACACCGCGTCGTACGCGTGTCAGTGGAGGACCGTAGCCAGGGTCAGTACACGAACCCGGGTCTGGGAAAGGGGCACGAAAGGACCGAGCCCTTGAGCCACATCATCACAAAAGTAAGACCTTGTTGCGTATTTTATAATGTGTTGATTTCGTTGAATTTTTTAGAGCCATTAACTTGGATATCTTTATTCATCAGTCGATATTGAGTGGTGAAAATGAATTCTCATGATCCACTTTAGGTCTGAATCGTCCAGATCTCTCTGAGTTGCCTGGAGAATAAGACGTTGTTGTCATCGATAGTGAAAAAGTCATAAAACATGACCGGAGCAAACAGACAAAAAGCAATAGAGACTCCGGACTATAGATGGGATTTCAGTTCGGTAGAACTTTGAAGCTGCGCATGTTTGGACAAATCCTTTTATTTGAGATGGGGAGATGGGAGAGAGAAAAGACTAAGCCATCTCAATCACCGCCTTGTCTTTAGCTAGCCTTAGCCTAAGTATAGCAGTTTCCTGTTTTTGGTGTTTGCATAATGCATGCCAACTGGGTGAGTCTCTACACTGCGGAGCCATCGACTAAGCGTATATCAGTTTCGTAGCAGAGAGCCCTGTGCATTCATTCATTCAATAGACCTTTTTACTCTTTCTCTTTGTCGTCGCCAGTCAGTCCGGTGTTTCCCCAGTCCCTATATAGGGAGTTCACGCAGAGGATATAGCCATAATTTAAGAGCTCTTTAAACCCTTTAGTAAGACTAGTCCAGACAGCTGAATCTTCTTAAGTCTTGTTGGATTAGCCGACAGCTAAATAGAGGGGATTAAGAGTGCCAAAAGACAAGTGAAACTGCATGGCTAAGCTATGTTTGTCGGTAATCTGTGCCGTAGAACATAACATTTGTTTCTTTTTACTACATTGACAAAAAGTACACCGTTTGCCTAAAACAGAAAGAGCGAGAAGAAGTAGTAAAGCATGGACAGCGTTCTTGTTATAGTCTCCGTCCTACTCGTCTGGTCGTCGGGCAAGGCGCTCCATCTCTCACGGGTTGTAATGAGGATAATGGGATTTCCTGATGCGCTAAAGAGAGAGAGAGGGGCGGAGAGGGGAGAAGATTGAGAGTTCATCTCTTGGTGAGAAAAGGGTTGTGTGTGCGTGTGCGAAGCCGCAGTGCATTGGACCCAGCTGCCAGTAGCTGTGCTGCAGCAGGGAATGCAGACAGACCGAACAGACCCCCTAGGGACTGTCTCTCTCCGGCTAACTCCCTCTCTATCGGCGACCCCTTTTCTTCCTTCGTCTCACATTCTAGAGGGTATATGCCCGACCAATCGGTCAAAGTTCCTTAGTTCGTTTGCTGGTGAAAGATTAGTTCCGCGAGGGTAAACTGCATGCGCATGGAATATTACGATTAAAGACAACTGATTTTAAACGTCCAATATGAACCCTTCCTGAATAATGTAGATTTAAACGACAAACAATCAACCAGCTTTCTAGATTAGAGTCACGCCATTGCCGCATGCCCAATATCTCCACGCGAAACTTCTGTTGAGAAATTCCCAATCCGACTGCATGCAAAGCCACTGAAGCATCTAGATGGATGAATAAAATCCTATGCTGAAATTGGCAGATCTGCGCACCTCATGATTGGAGGTTATCTGTTACTAGCCAATCAAAATTGAGCCAAGCCTTAATGCATGACCAGTGCCAAAAAAACTGCTCAACCATACACACTATTAAAGACACTGAGAGCAGCAGAAGGCTGGCTATACTCGCTGCATAAAAATTGATAGTTAAATTGTGGTTGTCAAGGCCAGTTTTGACAGCACCGATAGTGTGTCAGTGCGTCAGTGAGTCAGTCCTTAGCTTAAGATAGCCATCATCGCCATCAAAGAATAGAGAGACCCAATGTAAGCCCGATAGACCTCATTTAGCAGTTGCCCAAGCAAGCAGAAAAACGCGCCGGAAGTTGTGCCTCTTCTAGAGCACTGAAAGCTCAATAGAGATGCAAAATCGTGCACGAAATCGCTCGGATTATCCCAGCTTCTCCGGGCCGTCCTACGGCCAGATGGGCTGCGGAATTACCAGCTGCGAAAATTTACAACTAGACGGAGTTGACGCGGCTTCCAATGTTGCTTCGTCAACGCGTCCGTTCCTGCTTACGTCAGCCAGCCAGGCTGCCGCGGCGGCGTCCATGGCGCCAGCATCCAACGGACGACGTCGGAGGAACAACAATAGCGACGACACTGCCGAAGGTCGCAGCTCAGGTGAGAGCTACCGACGAAGGGAGAAATTTCTGTGCTGCTGTTGTTGCACCCTGACTGTCGGACTGCTGGCTGTCAGCGGTTTCTTGCTGCTGAGCTACCTGCCGGCCTTCCGACCGCCGAATCAGCCTGGCAGCTGCGCCGGCGGATTCGTGAATAGCGGCAGCGTTGGCGGAGGTGGTCCTGCATCCTACTGTCTGAGCCGGGCCTGCCTGAAATCCGCGGCCGAGATGGAGGAGCTGCTCAACCAGACGGCCGATCCTTGCAAAGAATTCTTCGCGTTCTCCTGCGACGGCTGGCTCAACGAGAATCACATGCCGCCGACCGTGCCAGTCTGGTCAAGATCCACTCGGCTTCAGTCTAGCGTTGATAATCACCTGCGCGAGATGCTGGAGTTCAACGGAGACGACTTCGGCTGGAGGACCAAGCTGACGCGGTTCTTCGAAGCGTGCATCTCCGTGGAGGATCCCCGACTCGCCCAGTGCGGTACGGGCGGCGGCGGTCGATCAACCGGCGACGAGTTCCAGACGCTGCTTAACGCCTGTCAGGGACCCTGGAAGCTGAGTGAGTCAGCCCGTTTGAGGCTGTGACCTGGGATCTTTATACAGAGCCTGGAAAATAACAATCATGGATTGACACAAAATGATCTGTATAGCACTTAGGTAGTTGACAATGATACTATGGAAACTCCCGCAAATCAATTCGACAGCCGAAATGACAGTTACTTACACTTCTGTGACCCGGCCCTGAGCACTTACATCTACTCAGGTACAATTGTATGTAGAAGAGACGTTCATTGTAGGGAAAGTTATAGGGAACAAAATCGGTGACTCAGCTCGCAGGTGAGTGTGTGCCAGAGATGCGATTTCTCAACTAACAAACAGAAACAATTGTTGCTACGGTAAACAACCATAAAAGAAGAGGAAAGGCTCTGTTAGCAAAGCGAATCAGAGCTCCAACAATAGCAAGGCATTGATTTCCATTGTGATGAATTACAATGAGAACGAATCTTTAAGAGGTCCAGCTAGCCTCCCACGGCTCCACGCACTGGACTAATATTTTCCTTTGGGAAACATTCGCTCGCCATATCTGCAATCTAGGTACTGAGTCAACAGGTTCTACCCGAGAACTGGCTGATTTGCTTGCCAGTAAAATCCCGCCCCCAGTTTGATTTGGGGAAATGTACAACTGGCATGGGGTTGTCATTGGTGAGATCTAGTTTAGATATTTTCTAAACCTTCACTAGCTCCTACACTCTACAGACTGGAACAAGAAAACCCGACCTCAAATCTGACTCTCAAAAAGGTGAATGCGAGGATGAAAGGAATTTTATCTTGTCGAAAGAGCATCTCACAACGGCCTCATTGTCGGTTTCTAATTTGGCATTCTTCTCTCGCACCGGCTTTCGGGTGCCTGATTGGACGGCCAGCGTCTTGGAACGTCTAAGAATGCACCCATGCAGGGAAGAAAACCCCATTCCCGTCTTGCAGGTTCCCCAATCCAGACTCTGGGGGTGAGACTCTGAGGGAGCAGCCAAACGGGTCTGATCCTTGAATAATGCAAATCCCATAGTTGGATTTCTAATCCTCAGCTTCTCGGCCAGGCTAATACCTGGGCCTCATCACGCATGCCTTACTCAAAGGGCCCTTCTCTCTCCTCCCTCTCTCCCTCTCTCTTTCTCAATACCCTCTCTCGCCGCACTCTTTCCTTCCAGCTTTACCCGGAACCCTCTGGTCTTCATTCATCCATTTCGTTTCCCCGCCTTCTGCAAGTTTCTCAAGCCGCCCAGGCCACATTTTTATGCCAGCCAAATGACAAACGCAGCTTCGACAGCTCAGCAACAAAATACGAACTGTTGTTTCACTTCTCGTGTCCAGGTTCCTGAGCTTGTAGTCGTAATATTTACGTTAGTGATTTCTTGCTACACTGAATGAATGGGGCCTACCGTAATGCAAATAATTGTTTTGATGGGTAACATGGGCTGTGCATGATTGATCCGTTGTGCTGGTTCTGGTCTACACTTACCGGTAGTGGACTGTCAGCTCGTCGCCCGGCATACAACTAATATTGATGACTTCGAACACTGCATATTTAAAGTGCAGTGAAGTACGAGCATACGGGAGTACCCTGTTTGAGCAGCGTGAGCTCAGCGTTCAAAATACGCGTTTAAACAAACAAGTGTACCGTAGACCCACTACAGGGCAGTCGATCTTTACCAGTATGTCGTTCGAACTTACTCGTCTTACTAAATAGGGACATTAACGAATCTGACCTGAACCATTTCATTATCTGCTTTACCAATATTTCAGCTGAACGAATTCAGTGCCTGCAAATAGAGCTGGGAGTGAGCACTCTGTTCCAGATGGAACCTGTGCAGTCGCCGTGGTCACCTGGAGAGCAGATTCTACTTGTAAGTTATATGTCGGTCGGTCTGTCTGTCTGTCTGTCTGTCTGTCTGTCTGTCTGTCTGTCTGTCTGTCTGTCTGTCTGTCTGTCTGTCTGTCTGTCTGTCTGTCTGTCTGTCTGTCTGTCTTAGTGTCTGTCTGTCTGTCTGTCTGTCTGTCTGTCTGTCTGTCTGTCTGTCTGTCTGTCTGTCTGTCTGTCTGTCTGTCTGTCTGTCTGTCTGTCTGTCTGTCTGTCTGTCTGTCTTAGTGTCTGTCTGTCTGTCTGTCTGTCTGTCTGTCTTAGTGTCTGTCTGTCTGTCTGTCTGTCTGTCTTAGTGTCTGTCTGTCTGTCTGTCTGTCTGTCTGTCTGTCTGTCTGTCTGTCTGTCTGTCTGTCTGTCTGTCTGTCTGTCTGTCTGTCTGTCTGTCTGTCTGTCTGTCTGTCTGTCTGTCTGTCTGTCTGTCTGTCTGTCTGTCTGTCTGTCTGTCTGTCTGTCTGTCTGTCTGTCTGTCTGTCTGTCTGTCTGTCTGTCTGTCTGTCTGTCTGTCTGTCTGTCTGTCTGTCTGTCTGTCTGTCTGTCTGTCTGTCTGTCTGTCTGTCTGTCTGTCTGTCTGTCTGTCTGTCTGTCTGTCTGTCTGTCTGTCTGTCTGTCTGTCTGTCTGTCTGTCTGTCTGTCTGTCTGTCTGTCTGTCTGTCTGTCTGTCTGTCTGTCTGTCTGTCTGTCTGTCTGTCTGTCTGTCTGTCTGTCTGTCTGTCTGTCTGTCTGTCTGTCTGTCTGTCTGTCTGTCTGTCTGTCTGTCTGTCTGTCTGTCTGTCTGTCTGTCTGTCTGTCTGTCTGTCTGTCTGTCTGTCTGTCTGTCTGTCTGTCTGTCTGTCTGTCTGTCTGTCTGTCTGTCTGTCTGTCTGTCTGTCTGTCTGTCTGTCTGTCTGTCTGTCTGTCTGTCTGTCTGTCTGTCTGTCTGTCTGTCTGTCTGTCTGTCTGTCTTAGTGTCTGTCTGTCTGTCTGTCTGTCTGTCTGTCTGTCTGTCTGTCTGTCTGTCTGTCTGTCTGTCTGTCTGTCTGTCTGTCTGTCTGTCTGTCTGTCTGTCTGTCTGTCTGTCTGTCTGTCGTGAATCCAAGCGAGCGCATTCGCAGACACTGATTCGCCGATCAATAAAAGAGTAAACTGGAATTGAAGTCGGGGTCCCTAATCAGCAAACAGCCTGGGGAGTGGGTTTTCCTATTTCTGCAGCATCTCAATAATGAAATACGGGGGGAATCGCTTGGTAGAGCACAAAAAGAGATGGCCAGATAAGGGTGGTGGGCAATATATCCATCCAGGATAGAATAACTGGGGATGAAATAGGTGGGGACGGGGTAGAGCGGATATGTGGCCTGCTGACAGTGCATCGGCAATAATCCAGTATAGTTTCGCTCTGGGATGCAATAATGCAGCAACTCATAAATTCGAATTAAATTGCTCCCACTGTTCCCCAAGTTCCGCTCAGAAAATTGACACCAACTGCAATAGTGAATATTGGGTGCTGAGTGCTTCATCATCTGGTCCAGTAATAGCTGCTTTGTCTAGACCTGAGGCTGAAGAAGTTTCATGAAAGCTGGATAAAATGCTTTAACCAAAGCATTTTGCTACTACATTGCTGTAGGAAATTCGAGGCCCAAAAGAGTCTATTTTGAAGGGGAAAAATCAATCCATTACAGCACCAGAAATGTGTAAATTTTTTTCTGTGAATACTGATACTAAATTGACCTACTAAGCTGGGAGTACCAGGAAACTCGAATTGAATGCAGCAAATCAAAATAAAATCATTAGGGTTTGTGAAACCTGATGGATATAGGTTTTTCAAGACTGATTTGAAACAAAATTGTAGGGAATGCATGCACTATAGACAGCAGTGGCGTACACCACACCATCCACTCTCGCCACCACAAAATTTGGGAGGAGGTAACCAAGCCAAACAAATGGCAGGGGGTCAAATTTTTCCTCCTCTTGGACATGAAATCCAACGGCCTAGGAAACAGGGATGCCCATCAAGAGACAGGGATGCCCACCAAGAGACAGTGATGCCCACCAAGAGACAGGGACGCCCACTAAGAGACAAGGATGCCCACCAAGAGACAAGGGCGACCACCAAAAGACAGGGATGCCCACCAAGAGACAGGGATGCCCACCAAGAGACAGGGGGCACCCACCAAGAGACAGGGTTGCCCATCAAGAGACAGGGATGCCCACCAAGAGACAGGGTTGCCCATCAAGAGACAAGGGTGCCCACCAAGAGACAGGGGCGCCCACAAAGAGACAGGGGGCCCACCAAGACACTATCACGGCATTGCATGATCTTAACGCAATCTGGTTGTTAGACAGAAGAAAATTTAATTTTTTGTTCACCAACTTTTTGAAGCTCAAAGAGCACCAGGATAGAAGTCTAGGCGACATCTCGGTACCACAGGAGAGGAACGGCTTACGACATTTTATCATTCAACTAGTGAACGATCTGGAGCATCTGGGAGACAGCGTCGGCCAGAACTATGCGGACAGTGTACTCACCGTGCTGCAGTCGTTGGCTCAGGTTTGACTGCTTCTCGATGCTCGATTTTTTATAGACAGGGGCCTGTGTGCACCCTGGCGCACTTTAAGCGACACTGTCACAACCATTACTGGCATTACTGAGAGGCATTGCTGCCCATTCCACCGACTCCCCTGAGCAGCCACAAGCGCGCGGATACGTACGCAGTCATACGCACAGGCACACACTCACACAGGAGTGTACAGCGGTCCTAACTTTATTTATCGTTAGGCATGTACACTTCACTGTGCCTTGGGGGTTGGCCCTCAAGGCCGTTAATTGCACGAGCAGAGCCAAGCCGAGATTTCAGTTTAGCCCCAAATTTATGTGACTGCACTTGGAATCGAGCCTGGGCCGCACACACATCAGAGCGCCGCGCCAGACCACTCGGCTACGGCCTCCTCTCGTTGCTTTAACTTTAAGTTATAGTCGTATAATAGTTATATAATTCAACTAAGAGCGTTTAGTCAGTCAGAAATTTAAAGTTAGAAAGCGGCACCAATTTAGGATAAAAATCAATAAATAATGACCATCACTTGGCAGATTAGAGCAATTAAGTTAATTGCCGTGAGATGAGTCAAGCAAGACTTCGAATTAATTGTGATGCTGTGGTTTTACGTTCTCCATCAACTATCTATATAAGCATGAATTTATTTATGATTCATTAGAGCTAATTATTACCACGAATTCCCATTGCAGATCAGTCTGCCTGGCAGTCACCCGTTGAAAGATCATCCACTGTTGCGAGCACAGCGAATGTCAATTGCAGAGTTCAAGCAAAGACTGAAAGCATCTGGAAAACCGTTGGTAGGTGCTACATACTAATCAATGATATTGGAAGTGACACTTTGTTAATTGTCTAGCGGGTTTTTTTACTATCAGAAATTGAGGCTGGCAAGTAGACGAGGAAGGCATGCAGTCATGCTCATTTCCTTGACGCCTGAAAGCGCACACATGCAGATACGTACGAAGGCACATGCACGCTCACGCAGGGTGTACAACGGCCCCGACTTTCTAATCGTGCGGCATGTACACTCTCTGGGTGTGAATCGCACGATAACCAACCCAACGTCCAATTTTTCGCGAACAAGGCTTAAATGAGAAGATTAACTAATATTCAACGACTTTTAGATCCATTTCGACAAACTGATTGCCCAATTCATTCACGGCGATCCGGAAGTCAACATTGACTCAATGGTAATCGCGGTCGACAACCCCAATTACTTCTATCGTTTGGAAAATCTGCTCAAGACACTTCGAGATGAGTGAGTGCACGCTTGCTTATGCCGCGTCTTGAGCCTCTCTGTCAGATTTTAAGCTGAAGGAACGCTTTTCCGTTCCGTCCATTGGATCTGTCAATTTCACTTTTTCTTCACCGGGTCCCTATCTATTTTTCTCTTCCCATCTCACAACCAGGCGCAACTGTAGTCTAAGCTAGTTAGCATGTCTTAAGGTCTTTCGCTTCCGTATGAGCAGCTAATTCCTATTTGTCTTCGAGATACATAAGCTTCCATCCGAGACAGCTGCTAAGACTGCTTTTTATACTGTGGCAGACATGTGACTGGCTACACGTGGGCGTCTCAGCACCCCCTCCTCAACCCCTCGGGAGGCGCTCAGGGTAAAAGCCAAGAGGAGAAAAAGATACTTGCACATGGTAACAAAGGTTGACAGTTTGTGCTCGCATCCACCCTGTGTTCAAAGAGTAACGAGCCGTCTTCCCTCTCTGTGTGATCTCTTCTCTGGGTCCCTGTCTGCATCTTCTCAGTCCTTTGACTTTCTTTCAGTTGCTATTGATCTTTTCTACTTTTGGTCTAAGATTTTTTTGGTTTTATTTAACGATTTTAGCGACTTAAAGAAATACCTGGAGTTTTGCATTATACGCCATTTTGCGCCATATTACTCGGCGAAATCCCGCCGAGATTGTCTGAGACACTCAGCTCAGCTCAACGGTCAGGAGCACGCTGAGGAGCAGTGGCTTACCTGCTTGAGGCTGCTTCGCTCCCCCGGCCTAAATGCCGTTTATTTTGGCGAAATGAAAGCCAAACTGAGGCTCGGAATGGTGAGTTCCCTGATAGACTAGTAATGAGCAGAGGTACATGGGAACGGAGTGACATGGGAACGGAGTGATATGGGAACGGAGTGACATGGAAACGGAGTGACATGAGATCGGAGTGACATAGGATCGGAGTGACATGGGATCGGAGTGACAAGGGAACGGAGTGACAAGGGAACGGAGTGACAAGGGAACGGAGTGACAAGGGAACGGAGTGACAAGGGAACGGAGTGACAAGGGAACGGAGTGACAAGGGAACGGAGTGACAAGGGAACGGAGTGACAAGGGAACGGAGTGACAAGGGAACGGAGTGACAAGGGAACGGAGTGACAAGGGAACGGAGTGACAAGGGAACGGAGTGACAAGGGAACGGAGTGACAAGGGAACGGAGTGACAAGGGAACGGAGTGACAAGGGAACGGAGTGACAAGGGAACGGAGTGACAAGGGAACGGAGTGACAAGGGAACGGAGTGACAAGGGAACGGAGTGACAAGGGAACGGAGTGACAAGGTAACGGAGTGACAAGGGAACGGAGTGACAAGGGAACGGAGTGGCAAGGGAACGGAGTGACAAGGGAACGGAGCGACATGGGAACGGAGTGACATAGGATCGGAGTGACATGGGAACGGAGTGATATGAGAACGGAGCGACATGGGAACGGAGTGACATGAGATCGGAGTGACATAGGATCGGAGTGACATGGGAACGGAGTGACATGAGAACAGAGTGACATGAGATCGGAGTGCCATAGGATCGGAGTGACATGGGAACGGAGTGATATGGGATCGGAGTGACATGGGAACGGAGTGATATGGGAACGGAGCGACATGGGAACGGAGCGACATGAGAACGGAGTGACATGAGAACGGAGTGACATGAGATCGGAGTGACAAGGGAACGGAGTGACAGAATCGTAGTTTTCTCAATTTCAGATTTCAAACGTCTTGGTGCCTCTTCTAAAGGAGGCTTTTGTTGAACTGGTCCGATCAAGACCTACTTTAAGTCAACAAACAAAGCAGTCAATTGCTACAAAGGTTAGAAAGATGACGTGTTTTTCGTGTTATTGCATATAAACTTGCTTCTATTTGAGAGAATGTCCTATTCCTAAATCTTTGTAGGTGAAATCAATGAGATTCATTATTGGGTATAGTGAGCAGCACCTGCAACCAGCATTCCTCGATGAGTACTTCCGTGAAGTAATAATTTCTAAGTTTGATTCTGGATCAAATAATATACTGAGATATAAAAATACAACTTACTTATTAACTCGAAGCCCTACTTTTTGCTTTTCAGTGGAATCTTACTTCTAACCAGACCCTGCTGCAGATGGTGACTGGTTGGACAAAATTTCTACAGTTCAGGGCTAGAGCACGACTCAAGAGCAATCGATCGACATTTGAGTCAGTGCCGTTAGTTATTCTACGGGCGCCAGGATGCCCACAGCCCTACAGCAATTACTATCACTAGTGTATTTTAATTCAGTTTTTCTACCGGTAAAAGCAGTGCAACTAAGTTAACTATAAAATTACTATTTGAGGCATTTACAATTCCAGGGAGACTCTGGACATCACTTCCGTTTATCCAAGCTATCACATTGAAGAGAATGCAGTTTGTAAGGGATTTTTTCTTATAAAATTTCTCTTAAAATCTGCATTGCAAAGCATTGTAGAAAACTGTCAAACTGTGTGAATTTAATTTTCAGTTGTACCAGCAGCATTCTTCCAATGGCCATTCCATATGTGGGACAATTCAATGCCATAGTAAGTTGTAGCCACAGGTACTAAAATAACAAGATGGGCCACTCAGGCAAATATACTTTTAAGTAAAGCAGCTTTCTACTATCAGTTCAGTAGCAAGAAGAATACATAAGGTATATTTTATAAAATTAAGCCAGCTGAAATGACTTTGATAAGGCTCAGGTCAGGAGCCCAAGCTTGCAGGCGTAAACAGCTTGCTAATTGGTTCAGCAATAATGTACATTAGCCAGTCCACTGAAATGTACATGGCAGCTTTAGGCTAAAATTCCGAGACGGGGCAATAAAAATTGGGGCGGTGCGGGGGTAGTCTGGAAAGGCACGGTCGGAGGGTTTAAGCGGGGGGGGGTGTGGTAAGAGCCAAAATAAGAGCCAAAATAAATTAAAATGCTGGGAGTACGACGTTTGCTTGCAGGAACTTTGCTTGCTGAACTTTACTTGCGGAATTTTGATGTCTGCTTCCTAGAAATTCGCAATCACAATTGCAAGGTTTTAACTTGCCGAATTAGAATGTCTGCTTGCTTGTTTTGATTGCTTGTGAAGTTGGTCCGTCAATTATTACTTACTACAGATGCTTTGCAAGTGGATTCTTATCAGCGTCGACGTAAACTGACTTGACACGAAGCTTTCAAACTAGGCTTATAGAGTTTCATTCTAAGAATTTAGGGGTCGCAATATAAAGCTGTCGTAGCGTAAGTTCGATCGTACGTCGGAACTTTTACACTACGGAGATGGGAGCTAAGAACGATCTTATCTTACGATGTTCTGCATTAGGGCTTTTCAAATCCGCCATATCCTCATACAAAATCATAACACTATAGGCGACTTCCACGAATCTTAGAAAACAAAAATTAGAATACAAGAGCTCAATAATAGGTTCTCTAAGGTTCCGCAAGAAAACTGTGGCTGGCAAATCTCGGCAAGCAAAGTTCCTGCAAGCAA
This sequence comes from Macrostomum lignano, assembly GCA_002269645.1. Classification (NCBI taxonomy): domain Eukaryota; kingdom Metazoa; phylum Platyhelminthes; family Macrostomidae; genus Macrostomum; species Macrostomum lignano. The sequence goes on along the minus strand of NIVC01002528.1, from coordinate 9,129 downwards.
AATTCGGCAAGCAAAGTTCGGCAAGCAAACTTCGGCAAGCAAAGCTCGGCAAGCAAAGCTCGGCAAGCAAACTTCGGCAGGCAAAATTCCGCAAGCAAAGTTCGGCAAGCAGACTTCGGCAAGTAAAATTCTGCAAGCAAAGTTCGGCAAGCAAAGTTCGGCAAGCAAAATTCGGCAGGCAAAGTTCGGCAAGCAGACTTCGGCAAGCAAATTTCCGCAAGCAAAAGTCCCGCAAGCAAACTTCTCGCAAGCAAATTTCATAGACCCAAAATGCTTCTGTTTAACTTACTACTGAACTGAAAGTATATAACACGCAAATTAGTTATTCTAGTATCTGTGGTTGTATCCTAATAGACAAATAGTCGATACCGAATTATAAGCTGAATTAATTGTCCCCATAAATATTCTACTGATCCATTCTGACTTTGCAGTTACCTAAAATTTGGCATCATCGGCTCCGCCATAGCAGCGCAAATGACTAAAGCGTTTGACGCAATCGGTGAGTGAGTCAGCGAACGAATTGGCGCATATCGTTCAGCTGTTGTAGGAAATATACAAGTGCATTTTTATCCTATGCACATACCATTGTCCCAGCGCCACTGCAGTTCTGTCACCCCAACCCAACCCCTAGCCTACTGTAAAGTGCTTCCTTTATTGGCGGCATCAAGCCCCGTTCCATGCACCTTTTCATCCTGACAGCTTCCTGCACTGTTCTGCCATTCCTGCTGCAGTACGGACGTCAGTAGATATTTTTTTTGGGGGGGGGGGGGCGTCTGCATGACATGCTCAATGCAAAACTGACAACTCAAGCCTCCATTTGTCACCTCTCTCTGCGTCCTTCAAGCCTCGTCTGTGTCTCCCCGTGTTTCTCTGGCGCAGTTCACATTTTCGACAGAGAATGAGTCGGTTTTTTTCCAGACTGGAGTCAATTTTTCTGATTAGGTTTTTTGTATTATTTTCTTGCACTAGAAATTCACTGCATGATAGGAGCATTATTTTTCTGACAGGTTTTAAAAGCTTTGGCAAACTTTCGTTTTCTATTTGCATATTCAATGTTTTCTTCTTGCAATCAATTAGGAATAGGATCAAGACTGAGAGACATGTGCAGAGAAAATAGATTGACAAAAACTCTCCAAAATAACTCAAATTTATGTTTGGGGGTGAACTTTTCTCCAACAAAAATGCTACTCTTTATTAATTAACATTTTCAGGCTCTCTGTGGACGGGCTTAGAAGATTTAGCTGTCAACGAGCAGCCTCTACTGCTCAGCTCAGAAGCTGAGAATTGCTACGCATCGTTACAGGCTACTGTTGATGTGAGTAGAATAGTCAGCCTTGAAAGCGACTTTTATAATTTAACAAAACTAATAGAATACGCTGTCAAAACAGCGTCGAAACGGTCTCAACCACAATTGGGACTGTATTAATGCAATGTATAATAGAGGAATGCATACGCTATTTTAAAAGATATAGGCAGCTGAAATGACTTTGATAAGCTTAGAAGCCCAAGCTTGCAGGCGTAAACAACTTGCTAATTGGTTCAGCAATAATGTACATTAGCCAGTCCACTGAAATGTACATACATATAACAGCTTTTTGGCTGGAATTCCGAGAAAGGCAATAAAAATTGGGGTGGGGAGGGGTGTGAAAAGGCGCGGTTGGAGGGTTTAAGCCGGGGTAAGAGCCAATAAATGAGCCTTGGCTTTAAAAACACATTAAAATGCTTCCGTTTAACTTGCTACTGAACTGAAAGTAGCTTACACGCAAATGTGCTGAGTGGCTCATCTAGTTATTCTAGTATCTGTGGTGCAAACAGTCAAAACCCACAATTTTTTCCAATGCATCCACGTTAAAAACAACAAACTGCAGACGACATCCAAGGCGACAATTCGTTTAGCTTTCGCCACAGCCTGGGGCCTGCGAGTGGCCCAACTGGCTCACGAGATGCACCTGATGAGGCGAACAGACAAGCAGCTGGGCCTGCCAACCTTGAGTTATTCAGCAGACCAGTTGCTGTTTATGGCTTTTGCGCAGGTAAGAAAAATCTTTATTTAATATGAAATTTCATAGCAGTATTATTGGCTTAACAAAATAATTGACAATGGAATTTTAGACTCACTGCGGCACCGAACGAGCGAAGTATAAACTTCGTCTCAGAGACAGTTATTTTCCGATGAAAAACAGGTATGAGATATGTGGATTTATTTGTTATTCAATGTTTGCTGCTCAAAGATCCATGATTTGCAGTACTGCAACTGCAACTTGTACATTTCCAGGGTTGAATTTGCTGTCCAAGGTTCGCCAGTGTTCAACAGAGCATTCTCATGCCACGAAAATCAAATGCCGGAAACTGCGTGGACGTGCAGCCCTTGATGCTGGGTTTCTTCCGACTATAACTATAATTCCATTGTTAATTTTTAAACTGATGGTTACTGTTGTTCCTATCTTATGCTTTGCTAACTCTGCAATGAAGCTAATGTATAATAGTGCTATAGCAATGCAACTAGAGCTATTATCTTGTCCCCTCCATAATTATCTGATATTCGGATTTGTTTATCAAATAAAGCCGGAAACTTTTGTACACACGAGCTATCGATACATCAAGTGATGTTTTAAACCATGGAAAACCAAAGCACGAGATGTCAGTTTAACACTAAGAAGAATACTGAAAGGCACCTCATCAAACGTAGAGCAGTTTATGCTGCTACTCGAGTACAACGAATACAAAATCATTCAGCCACGTCTTTGCAGTTGACAGGATACTGTACTTCTGTACGCTTCATTGAATAAAACAAAAGAAAACAGCATCTGCTGTGTTTGGGAACCCATGCGATACATTTCTGACAACCAGCTGATGCACAGTAGTCACTTATCCTAGCAGCTGTTCTGCTCAATTGAGCTGCAAAACATCATCTTCTAGCTTTGAGTTGCTAATATGTTTCGGTATTCACGCCTAGCTTATGCAAAAAATGTTGCTCAACCAATCGAGACGGTAAATTTTCTCCCCTAAAAAAATTCTGCCATTTGGCTTTTCTGAAGCGTCACTTTGCTGAGCCAAAGCTTACCGTGTAGGTTTCTTTTGTTGAGAAGATAACATTATATATACATGCAGCGGCGATGGGATTAAGATGTGTCTGCAAGCGAATCAACAGACACTTTTCCTGATCTCGCAGAAGAAACTCGCTGAAATGCGATCCAACTTTCTAATAAACAGCTTTATTAGTTTTATAGGTAAGTGCAATTTCGGCAAAACAGTCGGGATTCTAGGAATCGAGATACGTCTGGCCGCCCGTAAAATGACAGCCAAGTACCATGTACTTTTACTGCTTGTACGGTGCTGGCAACCCTATGTCCGTGTGTTGAGGTGCGACTAACCATGGCCAACGGTGCTTAACTTACTATCGTGTTAATCCTACTAGCTAGCAACACAATAACGCCTGGAAATCTTAGCCTTCCTCCCGCAGGCGCTCACTAGCTGCAGTCAATTTGTCCGCTCCTCCGGGCCAATCCAGCTCGACCCGACCGTCAGTAGTTTCTTCATCAGCGAGCCCGGCTCAGCCTCCATCCAAGACTGCCTGCTCAGCTGCCGGTCGAAGGGGTGTGTCGCAGTCAGCCTGCTGCGGGCCAGCCGCATCTGCCAGCTGCTCTTCGTCGAGGACGCCTCGCGGACTGCCGGATCGCCGCGCAGCCACGCGTGGAGGTCACTGGGATCCGAGGCTGGCGCCGAGGTGTGGAAGGCGGTCGACATCGACAGCATCATCGACTCCAGGAGGCTCAACATCACGCTGGAGTTTTCAAGTGAGTCGCCTGATTAATTCAATAAAGTTTAAAGCAATGAAGGCGTTTTAGAAAAGTGAGTTGGCGGATTCGACGTCCTAACACTCGAGCGAGTTAAGCAGGATTGGCTGCTGGCCTTGCAAGCTTGTTGGTGCATTTTATTCGATTTTGGGAGCCTGCGAATCTTCTAAGAAACACTAGGGATGCCAGCTACAAAGAGGATACCAGCTACAGAGGAGGCGCCAGCTACAGAGGGTACAGAGGGGGCGCCAGCTACAGAGGGGGCGCCAGCTACAGAGGGGGCGCCAGCTACAGAGGGGGCGCCAGCTACAGAGGGGGCGCCAGCTACAGAGGGGGCGCCAGCTACAGATGGGGCGCCAGCTACAGAGGGGGCGCCAGCTACAGAGGGGGCGCCAGCTACAGAGGGGGCGCCAGCTACAGAGGGGGCGCCAGCTACAGAAGAGGCGCCAGCTACAGAGGGATGCCAGCTACAGAGAAGATGCCAGCTACAGAGAGGATGCCAGCTACAGAGGGGGGCGCCAGCTACAGAGGAGGCGCCAGCTACAGAGGGGGCGCCAGCTACAGAGGGGACTGCAAAACTGCAAAACCCGCAGACTCGAGCACAGGTACGAACGGCTCCATCCTGCAGCTGTCAATCAACGTGACAGGCTGCTATCGAATTAAGGCAGCAGGAGCCGCTGGCGGGTTCAACAGTTTCCACAATCGAGTCGGCGGCAGAGGCGCCTTCGCAGCTGGACGCTTCAAACTCGCTGCCGGAGCGCGACTGTCAATCGTGGTGGGCCAGGCTGGCGGCCCGACAACGCTTGGCAACGCTGGTGCTGGCGGAGGCGGTGGTAGCTTCGTGTACATGACTGGGAACGGCCAGCTGCTGCTGGCGGCAGGCGGCGGTGGCGGCGCCTCATCCTGGGCTTCAGGTGAGAAGCGGGTCTTATCTTCGAAAACTATAGCCAGGGTCATAAAAAGCATTTTCTCTTCTTTCGGCAACAACAGGCTGTCAAGGACTGGCCGCCAGCACTGGTGGCGACTCGAACGGCGGTAACAAGCTGAACACTGGCTACGGCGGCAAAAACGGCCAGCCTGGCAACAACGGCAACGGCAGCAATCCGGACTTCGACGGCGGCTGCGGCGCCGGCTGGCTGGGCATGGCGCCCCGACGAACCAATGCCGGGCACGGAGACTCTGGCGGTGATCGCAGCGTCGGTTGGATCGGCGGCGCGGCTGGCAGCGGCGGCGGCGGTGGCGGCGACGGCGGGTTTGGCGGCGGCGGCGGAGGTGGACGCTCAGTTGGCGCGGCTGGCGCTGGTGGCGGCTACAGCGGCGGAGGCGCCGGGACCGGCGCTTATCACTCCGGCGGCGGAGGCGGCTCTGTCTGCGGCGACGGTGTCACCGGTGGCAGCGACTGCATCCTCATGGATGGCGACGTCATGGACGGCTCAACCGTTCAAGGCCGGGTGACGCTTCAGCTTCTGCCAGACGCTGAGTCAGCCTGCTGAGCTGCACCTCTTTAAACAAAGAAAAAGTTTTTTCATGATTTGACCACTTTAACTCTGGACTATTATCAATATAGTGGAAAATATTATTAAACCATCGGTTTTTAATCAAAATTAAGGACGCAAATCCATAAATATGTTGCTTTGGTCTTTTCGTTCTCGGTCTTGATTAATTTGGACCAATTTGTAGCTGTGCAATAATAGAGCATGGTTTCCGAGGTCTTTAATACATGATAGCGCTCTCTGGCTTTCCCATTATCGCCCGCAAAGCCTGGGTGGTAATACTGTGATTGATTTAATATGTGCCATGGAGTGTGGGTGTCAACCATAGACAATGATTTAATGAGTAACTATACAGTTACTCTACAGCCTTGTCGGGTGGGCCGATATAATCGTCTATGGCAATAATCAAATATCCGCCACGTAGTCATGGTACAATTGTAGTTTCGACAATACCTTGACAAGAATCTTTGGTTACTAGCGGGAGTGGCCGGATTCTAAGAATCTTAAAGTAGCTCTGGCTTTGCAGAGAAGCTTTATAATTTAACTGTCTAAGGTACAGATAGGCAGTTTGGTTTATCACAAACACTGCAAACAGTATTAAGCATTTTACTGTACTACTAATAGTAATAAAATAACTTCAATTTCAATGACTTTAAACGAGTAGTATATCTTTATTTAACGATTATAAAGCGATTCTTCAAAGGAAGTCCTTGATTTTGTACGAATATATAGATGACGCAGCAGAGCTTCAAACGCAGTCTGTGTTTTTGTTTACTTCTTCGGCGCCTTGAACTTCGGCTTGCCCAGCGGTCGGATGTGTTGAAGCGAGTCAGCGGCCCCGGGTTGTCTGGAAAATAGTTTAAAGGATGACAGAGGTTGAGGGAAGTCTGCTGATGGGATTTTTGAGATTCTTTTACAGTAGGGATGCCAACCGGTTTAAACGGTTTTTGGCCCGGTTTGACGGTTTCCAACTCCTAATCCTAATTAGGTCACAATTATCAGAGAGGCAGACTCAAGGGGGCAGAGAGGCAGACTCAAGGGGGCAGAGAGGCAGACTCAAGGAAGCAGAGAGGCAGACTCAAGGGGGCAGAGAGGCAGACTCAAGGGGGCAGAGAGGCAGACTCAAGGGGCAGAGAGGCAGACTCAAGGGGGCAGAGAGGCAGACTCAAGGAAGCAGAGAGGCAGACTCAAGGGGGCAGAGAGGCAGACTCAAGGAAGCAGAGAGGCAGACTCAAGGAAGCAGAGAGGCAGACTCAAGGGGCAGAGAGGCAGACTCAAGGAAGCAGAGAGGCAGACTCAAGGGGCAGAGAGATGCAATGTAAATGACGAGTTTTCTATAAAAAGCTTTCAGTAAACTCAATCTAAGAGTACATGTAGACTAAGACTAAGAGTTTGTCCATACTATTCGTGTTGTCATTAACTCTGTCAAACTTTTGAACAATTGATGCACAAAATAGTTTTTAAAACTGGTTTTCTTTAAAAAAGACTGTTTTTAAACCGGTGAACAGGTTCTCAAAAAGGCGCGGTTTTTGGCATCAAAACTTTACAGAGTGTTTCTGAAAAAAATCTTGATTAACTTGCGAGTGTACCCTAAATAAAACACATGCTTGCTTCAGTTGCAACTTGGAATTAGTGAGCATTTGGTGTTTAAAAAACTGAAGACATCCAGCTACATCTCGCCAATGCATTTTGCACAGGCTGCTGCATATAGCAAACGTACTATTACAACATATGCGCTGATTTCTTCAATGGAAAACAGATTTTCAGCTTGTGCAGCTAGAGGAAGAAGGTTCATCAGAAGACTTGGTAGTGTTTTCCTCCTAGTACAGGTTTAGCGAAGAAAGTTCACTCTGGCTCCACAGGGACAGCAGCTGTCAGTTCGCTGTTGCTGGGTTCTGCACTCCCCCGCTGGTTCCCACTGCGGACATGCGGTTCTGCGCGTGGGTGATGAGAGAAGCAAAGAAATAAAAAAGAAGGAAGATGGACAGACAAAGTGCATTAGCGCTTTCGATAGGTGCATACTAGCTTTGCCTGTAACTTGACCTGAAGGCTTAAAATAACTTCGTTAGCAACCGTCGGAAAAAACTCACTTCACAACGATTAGGGTTAGTGAATTCCCAGACTCCTTGATGAGGCTGGATGCTTGGGCGTGGCTCAACTGACGGGTTTTCTGACCGTTCACCGACTGGATGGCGTCTCCAGAGTGCAGCTTGCCGAAGGCTGCGGACTCGGGCTGGACCTGGCACAGTGCGGGCGGCTCTGGGCATTCAGAACAGAACTGTAGAGAAAGACAGGCAGACACTGAGACAGACACTGAGACAGACACTGAGACAGACACTGAGACAGACACTGAGACAGACACTGAGACAGACACTGAGACAGACACTGAGACAGACACTGAGACAGACACTGAGACAGACACTGAGACAGACACTGAGACAGACACTGAGACAGACACTGAGACAGACACTGAGACAGACACTGAGACAGACACTGAGACAGACACTGAGACAGACACTGAGACAGACACTGAGACAGACACTGAGACAGACACTGAGACAGACACTGAGACAGACACTGAGACAGACACTGACACAGACACTGAGACAGACACTGAGACAGACACTGAGACAGACACTGAGACAGACACTGAGACATTTCAACTCAGTAAAAAATCGAATTCACCTTCATAACGGTCAGCTGAGTCCTGTAGTCAGCTCCGCCTTGCAGCCGGAAGCCCACATCTGATTAGCCGAACGTTGCAGCGACACCTGCACAGGGGCTTGCGGATCTGCTTCCGGGTGTTCCTGGTGCTGCTGGTGCTGCTGGTGAGGCTGATAAGGCTGGTGCTGATGCCCTGGTCCGTGAAATTTGGAAGAGACTGCTGACACAGGTCTGGCTGCAACCGCGTATAGCATATTTTTAATATTTAGTGCTGTCCTTAGACACTCAGCTGCGCAATCGAAAATTCAAACAGAACCAATATAGCAATGATCCTATACAACCTGACCATATCGCTTTTATGGACGATTCTCTTTGGTTTTCTGCTTCACGGTTGTTGCAATTTCTCTTCCCTCTTCTTCCCAAATGATCCGGTTTTTCTGTTGATAGCCAATGACTTTGCCCCTGTCAAGGATGCTGTGCGGTAGCTCGCAAGCATTTATTGACTAGACACTGGTTCTGGCTCTCCAAGGTCATTATCTGAATTTATGGATTGGTGCGATGTGCTTTCAATAATTGGTTAGTCAAAATATGCACAAGTATTGGCGTCGTTACTTCCACTGTACGAGCGGAGTTGGACAAATTTTTACATGCCTAATTTACAGTTGAAGGTTCATTCAGGGCAGCTTGGGGTTTGGTTCTGCAGGGCAGCGGAGGTCTGTGATGCATCAGTCTCCTAAACGTAGTGTCATTTATTCGTTTAATACAGATTAGGCAGGACCTTCTAGGGGAAGTCATTATTCAAAACTGAACGTTGCTTTCGACTTGAAGAACCGATACCAAACTGCAGGAATTCACTTCACAGATTAATGGCAGAACTGTATCCCTGAAGCATAGATAGATAGATAGATAGATAGATAGATAGATAGATAGATAGATAGATAGATAGATAGATAGATAGATAGATAGATAGATAAATAGATAGATAGATAGATAGATAGATAGATAGATAGATAGATAGATAGATAGATAGATAGATAGATAGATAGATAGATAGATAGATAGATAGATAGATAGATAGATAGATAGATAGATAGATAGATAGATAGATAGATAGATAGATAGATAGATAGATAGATAGATAGATAGATAGATAGATAAATAGATAGATAGATAGA